>APFE031535405.1:0-17507 GCA_000404065.3 Pinus taeda | reverse complement strand
CCCCCCACCATCGCCTAAGAAAGTGCTCTGATCCCACTTGTAGTAAATCTGACCTGAAAATATATGAAAACATAAAATATGTCGAGAAATAATAAGATCGAAATATAGAAATGCTTCTCTTTATTAATCAAAACCCTTGAGGTAGGGTAACACCATACAATCACTCCTTAAGGAAGGAGAACACCCCACAATCCATATGCTTTCCAATACAATAATCATTGACATCCCATAATGAGGAGTCTCTAGCCTCTATATAGGATTCATACATACAATACCATGGGTCTCTCAATACCATACATATAATACAATGGGTTTATCACATTATTCCTAACTACTTGGGGTCACTTACATTATTCGAGTTGACCACTTCTTTTATTAACTATGACCCATCACATTATTACATTATTCGCTTGGGTACCCCCCTCTGTACCCAATAATATCCCCCCCCTAGGTATACTGCAAAATATCCAAGTATCCACTAAGAAGGGGTAATATAAAAATAGATGCTTGGTCGATTCCTCTGCCTTGCCACAGAGAACATAATGAGAAGGCCCATGGATGTTTCTTTTCCTGAGGTTCTCAGCTGTCAAAATTTTCTCATGGACTTGCTCCCAACAAAAGATGTTGACCTTTGGAAGACCATCCTTCTTCTAAATCTTTTCCCATATTCATGTTGGAAAAGGAGAAGGGAGTTTTGTAATGAGCATAACATAACCGTCTGACTGTATAATTTTTATTTTTTCCTCTAGGCCAAATTTGTTTATTCTTGTAGCAATAGGCGCAAACCCTTTTAGATGGTCTATCACTGATTGCAAATAATGTAACAAATTACTGGTAACATTCAAGGATCTCCATCCATTCCAATTCCCTTTCTCATCCCAGCCGGAGATGTCAGCTAGATGGGTAAAACCCTGTTCCATCATCCAGTTTGCAAGAACCATAAATCCTTGTCAGAAACAAACAAATTAGAGAGGGGAAAGTGATCTTTCCACAAATGGATATGCTTCCTATTACCTGGTTTGCAACCTAGTTGATTTGTCAAAAGTGGGGTTGTTGTTTTTAAAGCTTCCAAATTTTGGTACCTTTCCCTTCCCAAACTTCTCCTTCAGGTTTGATGAGATGAATTTTGTGGAAGTATTTCCTCATAAAGGGCTTTTTCTACCATTCATTTGAATTTGAGAGTAACCTCCAAACCAATTTGAAACCAAGAGCTAGATTCATGAATTCAAGGTCTTTAATTTCCAATCCCCCCATATTCCTTGGCCACTTTACGATTTTCCAATTGACAATATGGAATTTGTTCTCATTATTTTTTCCTCCCTACCAAAGGAAATTTTGGATTAGACTACTTTGTGTATGAATTATGTTCTCAGGAGCTAACAAACCTAACCCCAAAAACACTAGAAGGGAGGAGAGAACCAATTTGATCAGAATAACCCTCCCAACTAGATTTAGCCACCTTTTTCCCCAAGATTGAATCCTTTTTTTGATTTTATACATAATAGAATCCAAGTCTTCCCTAGACTCCTGCTTAAAGGAAATTAGAATCGCAAGATAGGAAAAGGATTTTTTATCAATGTCAACTGGGAACCCTAGCAATCTAGAAATTTTAGTAAAAATCACATGAACGAAATTCCAACCAATCAATTTCCATTTCTTTTTATTTATCAAACCTCAAGGAAGAAAAATGTAGAAGTCCAAGATCTTCTTGAATCTTGAGGCAATAACTAAGGAGGCTCCACCAAGTAGGAGAGTTTCATCTGCAAACTGAGAGTAGTTGACTTCCCGAAAATTTCTAGCAATGCTTATACTTGGAAGAGAAACATCCAACCTTCCAACATCAATATTTCTTCTTAAGGATTCAACCGTTATTATGTAGGGTAGAGGTGACAATAGACACCCTTATCGAAGTCCTCTGGAAGCAACAAAGAAGGAGGCTAGTATTCCATTGATCAAAGGGGAAATCCAGGGGCTTCCAATACAAGAATTAATCCATAAAATGAAATATTTACTGAAACCAATTTTTTCCAAAACAAGGAAAAGGAAGGAATGATTTACCCAGCCAAAAGTGTTGGCCATGTCCAACTTAATAACCATTATATCTTCTCCCACATCCTTACTTGAGTGAATGGTTTCCTGAAACATAATGATGTTATCAAGGATATGTATGTGTTGCATAAATACCCCATGGTTTTCAAAGATAAAGGAAGAGAGAAAAGGTTTGACTCTTTTGGCAATGATTTTGGTTAGGATTTTGTAAGAAGATTTTTAGAGTGAAATGGGATGGAATCTGGATAAGTTGGATGGGTTTTCTTCCTTGGGGATTAGAGCAAGAAAGGAATAACTAGCGCTGCCACCAATTTTATTTTTTATTTTGTCGTGGTTTTAGCATTATATATTTGATAAAAACAAATAGAGAACCCGTCAGGCCTAGGAGCTTTCTCAGGTTCCAAGGACCAGACCATTCTTCGAACTTCCTCCTCCTTAATTTCATCTAGAATGATAAGGTTGGCTGCAGGAGAAATCATCTAAGGTAAAGGATAGAGGAAGTCCTTAGCTTGATCAAAAGGAATCTAATCTCTATTGAGGAGAGATTTTAAGAAGATTGAGGACTCTTCCTTAATGCACTCAAAGGAGCAAACTTTTGTCTTTCCAACATGATCAATTTATTTTATTCTATTTTGTGCCTCCCTTATCTTGATTTACTTATGAAAGAAGGAAGTATTGGAGTCCACATTTTTTAACCATAGGCTATGGGATTTTAACCTCCAAATATTTTCTTATTTCCAACAAGGCGAATATCTATATATAGAGGAGTTCCTTTTCATGTTAAATGTGCTTCTCCTCAATTAGAACTTCTTCCATCATTTTGTAGTGTTCCTCGATTTCTTGAACTTTGTCTCTCCTTTTTTACCTAGAGGTTGATAGTTCTCCTTCAACCAATTCCTGAGCTCCCATTTCAAATTCTTTAGCTTGGATTCCCATACAAAACTTGGGGAGCCCTGAACAATGACCTTCCATGCCCTTACCACTAGATCCCCCACTTCTTTCGTTAGCCCCCAATCTGCATTGAAGTTGAATGGAAGAGGCCCTAGGTTTTCCACCTTCTCCATTTTGATCATAATAGTTCGATGATCACAATATCCTTGGGATTCAATAAACAAAGAACAATCAATAACTTAAAGAAACCAACAACTATGAATAAAAAAAAGTCCAAGTGAGCTGTAATTTATTGAGGATCAGTTCGTGTATTTGACCAAGTGAACTTGCCTACCTTTGTAATAACATCAAACAAATATCAACTGACTAATAAGTCTTCCATTGTATCTTTGAATGGATCCATCACTATAGATCCTCCTCTTTTTTCTACATTATTTAAAATGGTATTGAATTGAACTCCAATCACACAATTATGATGCATATTCCTTTCCTTTATAATTTCCAGAGAGTCCAAAAATTCCGCTTGTTAGGTGTGGAGCTTGATTATCTTCTTTATTCAGGGTTATCGCCGTGCTCAACCCCAGTTCTTAACGGGGCAAAAATGTTGCCCATTTTATCATCGTCAGGGGGGTCTAGGGCAGGGGGGGGTGTTTGGGGGCAATACCCCCAAAGCTAAGAATAGATGTAAAATTGCCTTGTAAAATATTGTAATTTCATAGACAATCTGAGTTGTTCATTAGGCGGATGATCTGATGGTAGGAGTTATGTTTAATTTAGGGTTTTTTTCTAGAAGGAAACCCCTCGCTATATACAAGGGAATTGTATTGTGGCTATATATGTATATTATGAGTGAGAAAGAGAGAGGAGAGCATGTGAGAGTGGAGGGGAAATTACAACGGATCTGTTGTAGGTTGTATCTCTTCATTTTGTTGGATAATATAAAATGAAGGACTTGTTGTTTCTCTGTGGACGTAGCCCAAATTGGGTGAACTAAATATATCTGTGTTTCTCTTTTTTAATTCTTTTTCCGTTTTTGTGTTTCTACAATATTTTATGTGTTCCATTACTGTTGTAATATATAATTTTCTAAAAACTAGTATTAGAGCCAAAGGTCTATTTGGTTGTTAGACTCACATGAGAGAAGGGTTCCTGGTTCGAGTGGGAGAAATGGCAGAAGATGGTAGGTTTAGGGTCAATAAATTTAATGGCTAAAACTACCCGCTGTGGAAAATGCAGATGAAAGATTATTTGTATTAGAAATATCTGTACCAACCATTGCGCAGAAAAACAAAGAAGTCGATGAGTATGACAGACACAAAATGGGATATTCTCGACAGAAAGGCACTTGGAACAATACGATTGTGCCTAGTGGCATCGGTGGCCTTTAATATTTAAAGGAAACAACAAAAAAGGGTTTAATGAAGCCATTTAACAAATTATATGAAAATCCCTCTACCTCTTATGAAGCATTTATTTAATATGAAAATGTCAGAAGGTGGATTTGTTGCAGATCATTTAAATGAATTTAATACAATTACCAGTCAGTTAAGCTCTGTAGGGGTAAATTTTTATGATGAATTTAGGGCTCTCTTATTTCTATGCTCATTACCAAAAAGTTGGAATGGCTTAGTTATGGCCATTGGTGACTTTGTCTCTAGATCTAGTACTTTAAAGTTTGATGATGTAGTTGGTGTTATACTTAGCGAGGAAATGCAATGGAAAATCTCTGACGAGACATCAGGTAATGCTTTGAATGCAGAGACTAGGGAAAGAAAAATAGAAAAAACAAAAGAGCCCAGGATATCAGTGTAAGTCAATGAAAGGAAGATCCAAGTCCAGATCGGGGATAGTGTGCTGGAAATGTGGGAAGAAAGGACACCTAAAGAAAGACTGTAATTCTTAGAAGGGAAAATAAGGAGAGACGTAGCAAGAAAAAAATCATGAAGCGAATGTGACAGGTGATGTTTTTAAGATGCTTTCATTCTTTCATTAGAAAATATTATTGATGCCTGGGTGGTAGATTCAGGGGCCTCATTCCATGCCACGCTTGATAGGAAACATTTTCATGATTATGTTCAAATATATTTTGGACATCTTCATTTGGGTGATGATAAACCCTGTAAAATCATTGGAATGGGTAAAGTTTTCATAAAACAAGAAAATGGAAACCAATGGTTATTGAAGGAGGTAAGGCATGTTCCAGATCTGAAGAAAAATATAATTTCAACAGGGAAGTTGGGAGGTGAAGGTTATGTAACTACTTTTGCAGATAAAACGTGAAAGGTCACTAAAGGATCCTTGGTAATAGAAAAAGGAGAAACGATTGGTACATTATATTTATGCAATGGTATTTCTAATTATGTTAATGATTTAACCTCCACAGGAGTATATACAACATTGTGGCATCATAGGCTCGGGCACATGAGTGAGAAGGGGATGCAGACTCTTCACTCAAGAAATTTGTTGCCAGGTTTGAATCATGTTGATTTGGATTTATGCGATGATTGTGTTTATGGAAAACATGAGAGAGTAAAATTCCTCAGAGTTGGGAAAGAAAAGAAGAGCGAAAAATTATAGCTTGTGCATACAAATGTATGGGGACCTGCTCAAGTATCATCTCTTGGTGGCTCTCATTATTATGTTACTTTTATTGATGATGTAACAAGAAGAAACTGCATTTATTGTATTCAAAAAAAATTTGATGTATTTGATACTTTCAAGAAATGGAAAGCTTTGGTTGAGAATGACATAGGAAAGAAGTTGAAGTGTCTCAGATTAGATAATGGAGGTGAATATTACAGCAAAGAGTTTGATAAGTACTGTTCAGAGCACGAAATTCGCAAAGAGAAGTTAGTTCCAGGAATACCACAAGAAAATGGTGTGTCAGAAAAGATGAACATGACAATCATGGAGTGTGAAAGGTGTATGAGATTGCATGCAAGATTGCCTTTACAATTTTGGGCAGATGCTATAGATATTGTTTTTTATCTAATAAACAGAGGGCCATCAACTTCCTAGGATGGTGGTATTACAATGGAGGCATGGAAAGGTAAAAAGGTAAACTACTCATTTTTAAAGACTTTCAATTGTGAAGCCTTTGTCCACATTAATAAAGAAAATAGTATAAAGCTTGAGGAAAAATCAAAGAAATGTACCTTTATTGGATATGGTGTTAATGATTTTGGTTATTGTTTTTATGATTATGAAAATAAAAAAAACATTAGGATTAGAGATGTCATATTCAATGAAAGGGTCTTGTATAAGGATCAAATGTAGGAAAAGAAACAGAAAAAAAGAAAATAGAGAATACACAGTGCTTGATGAGATTACAGAAAATGTAAATGTGTTTGAAAATTATAATGATCAACAACCACAACAACAACAAAAACCATCATAGCAAAAGGCACCTCAAACACCTAAAAGTGGTATTAGAAGATCTACTAGGATAAGTAGACCCCCTGAATGATACTCTCCTTCATTATATTATGTATTGTTAAGTGATTCTGGCGAACCAAAATGTTATGAAGAAGTAATGTAGTTAGAAACTAGGAAGAAGTGGAAGCTAGCCATGAAAGAAGTGATGGACGCCTTGGTACATAACCATACTTGGGATCAATTAGTCAGGTTTCCTGTAGGTAGAAAAAACATTGCAGAATAAGTGTGTTTACAGGTTGAAGGAAGAAGATGGAGGTAGAAAAATGTATAAAGCTAGACTTGTGGTGAAGGGGTTTGCACAGAAGAAAGGTATAGACTTTAATGAAATATTTTCTCCTTTTGTTAAATGACTTCAATCAGAACTATTTTAAGTCTAGTATCAACAAAATATTTGCATCTTGAGTATTTAGACATAAAGACAACCTTTCTCCATGGGGATTTGGAGGAACAGATCTATATGCAAGAACCATAAGGATATGCAGTCAAAGGGAAGGAGAAACTATTGTGTAGGCTAGAGAAGAGCTTGTATGGCTTAAAACCTACTCTAAGGAAGTGGTATCTAAAATTTGATAGATTTATGTCTGAATAAGGTTATACTAGATGTCCTTCTGATCATTGTGTTTATATCAAAAGGAAGAAAGATGGCAGCTATATTATATTGTTATTGTATGTATATGACATGCTTGTTGTAGGGTCTAACATGCAGGAAATAAATGCGCTCAAAGGAAAATTTGCAAATTCATTTGCAATGAAGGGTTTGGGTGCTGCACAACAAATCCTTGGTATGAGAATAACTAGAGACAGAAACAATCACAAATTAACATTATCTCAAAGTGAGTACATACAAAAGGTGTTGGAAACATTTAATATGCAGAATGCAAAATCAATTAGTACACCTTTGGCTATCCATTTAAAACTAAGTAAGGGGATGTGTCCCAAGACACAGAAAGAGATGGATTATATTTCTAAAGTTCCATATGCATTAGCAGTTAGAAGCTTAATGTATGCAATGGTTTGCACAAGGCCTGATATTGCACATGCAGTGGGAGTTGTAAGCAAGTACATGAACAATCTAGGAAAAGAACATTGGATGGAAGTGAAGTAGATTCTCAAGTATTTAAGAGGTACCGAAAATAAATAATTATCCTTTAGTGGTTCAAACATTTCTCTACAGGGATACGTTGATGCAGATATGGCAGGTGACAAAGATAAAAAGAGGAGCACCACAGGGTATGTGTTTACTATAAGTGGAGCAAATGTTAGTTGGGTTTCAAAAAATCAAAGTGTTGTTGCACTTTCAACGATGGAAGTAGAGTATGTTGTTGCTACGGAGGTTAGTAAAGAAATGATTTGGTTACAAAGGTTTATGGATGAATTGGGTAAGAAGCAAGAGATGGGTAGGTTATATAGTGGCAACCCAAATGTCATTCATCTTGCAAAGAACTCAAAATTTCATTCCAAGACTAAACATATACATCTCAAGTACCATTTCATATGGTTAGTGTTGGAAGATGGATAGTTGAAGCTAGAAATGATACACACTATCCATAATCCCACATATATGTCACCAAAAGTTGTAACTAGGGAGAAACTAACATTTTGTTCAGTTTCAATTGGTATTCAAGTATGATGATGAAGATGCGAAACAACTAGGTCTAAAGTGCAAGCATTGTCCAACAAATGAAGCAATGGTGGAGTTTCTATAATCAGTCTCCAAGTGAGAGATTGATGGGTGTGGAGCCTGATTATCTTCTTCATTGAGACGTATCATCGTGTTGGTGTTGGAATTTCTAAGTTTAACCCATTAGAATTCTTCTTGTACTATATGGTTTTTTTCTTCCTAATTGTTTAATTAATTAACAAGCTATTTACCATGTAAATACTAAAAATAAACAGAAGTATAATATCAACATATATAGATCATCAACTGAAAGAAAACAAGCACACAAGTGACACTGTTATTTTTGGACCAATGTCCCCGGAAAAACCCAATGCTGAAAAACCGATGCATCTATTCAGAGGGTTTTATTATTATGTAGTATTTCCTTGAGTAGAACTAGGTACCTAACTGACTCACTCAACAGAGAAAAATACACGGTAGCAATACCTCTATATTCGAAAACAGATATTTAGAAAACATGCCCACGAAACCCTCTTCGGCGACTCTAAAGCTCAGCGTTGGCCCTTATGGTCTTTGTGTCAGCCTCTTGCTGACCTGTGTCAGCCCCAGTACCCTCTACGTCAACCCCCTGAGGCACTACGTAGCCTCTGGGACCCTCTGCGTCACGCCAGCAGCCTCTGCGTGGATGATGCAATCCCTCTGGCCCCTACATTGTCTTGGTTGGACTCCACGTGGCTTGAACTAGGTGTTGTTCTCACTCTCTCTACTTTTGCGTTGGTCGCTTAGTACTATCTCTACCTCTCTGTCCAGTACTCACTGCTCCTTGTTGTTGATCACTGTTTAAATTTTTCCTAGCAACCCTGCTCTAGCAAAATGAATGAGTGATCACTCTGGTGTGTTCTCCAACTAACCCTCAAGCCTCCCCTTATACTTTTCTCATTGGTCCTTCAAAGGGCTAAATTACATCTCTAATCAATGGCTAAGATGATATTTGGCTTGATCCATGACTTTTGGAACCTTCTAATCCTATTTTATATTAATGCCCATTAACATTTTATTTTTCCTAAGTTTGGACTTAGGAACTCCATTAAAAATATTAATTATTTTAATATCTCCCAAACTGGGTACAATTTGTCCAAACCATTTATGGGTCTTGTAGATCTCATGTGCTTTAGTCTCTCCACCAATTTTCATGGCTAGAGAACATTCGATGCCACCCTAAATAAACACTCCCTATTAGCGAGGAATGTGTTATAGTAATACTCCACACTGAGCATCACATTGATTATCCAACACTGATACCTATACTGATGATAGGCCTCCCCGCCCAACATCCTCTACACTGTTGCATCATGTACTGCTGTCGATGGCCCTGCCACTGCCACTGCTACATCTGTATAGCAACTCCCTCTACATTTGTGCTATTGCTGGTCTATCCACCCAGCACTGCATCCCCTCTCATCATGCTACATCATGCTACTGCAGACTGGTACTGCACTGCAACTCAGTTACTCAGAAGTAAGTAACTGATCCACCCAACTCTGACATCCATGTCAGGCTAGAAACACTCCCGATACTGAAGCTCCCTTTTCCACTAACAAGTGCTCCCTCTACTGACCTCTGCGTTGTTGCAACAACTCCATGCATTTCGCACCGTTGCACACCTCTCTATGCCATCATGCATTGGTGCATCACTCTCGTGCCTCTCGTACTGTTGCAGCCTACTAGCCTTGTGCTATCTTGGGACTCCTGCACTGTAGCACTCTCTGTTGCTCCATCTGCATCCATCTCTACCGACATCCCCCAGTCTTGTTACTCCTCTTCAGGGCTCCCATAGCAAGGTATAATCCAAGAGGTTGGGTACCTCAAAGATCCTGCCCCTCATCGCCTGTAGTACATCTGACTATAGCTCGATGTCTCCCCACTTCTTCTCAAGTGGAACATGATCACTTGTGGCACAATCATCATCCTCCTCGACTTCTTTCTCCGCCCTCGCTAGCACTGCCTTAGTCTCATAAGCCTCTCCCTTTCTCTGCTTCATAGGACACTACTTCGCAAAATGACATAGTTCCCCACAACGGAAGCACTTGACCTTGGAGAGGTCCTTCTTCTTTCTCTTCTCCTAATTCCCCGTAGATGCTAGAGTTGCATCCTCTTCTTTCCTCCTTCTTGATTCTGACCCCTTTACTTATATTCCCTACCTTGGTCACCCGTCTAATCTTTTCTTGACAAAGAGCCACCCATAGTTCCTCCCAATCCAGAAGGCTCATCGTGCCCAGTATGCTCTAGAAAAATACCTCCCAATCCTTTGAGACTACGTTCAATGCAGTCCTCACCATCAATTCTTGATCCGACATGGCCCCTATGGAAGTTAGCTAGTTATGGATCTCCTTCAATCAACTGAGGAAGACATCTATCTACTCTCCCTTATGCATTTGGTATGACTGCAGCTGATTTTCAAGTAACATCTTCCTTTGCGCAGAAGTATGCTGGTACAATTTCTTCAGGGCCTCCCACATCTCATTTTCCGTATCCTTTTCAGCAATATGCAACACCACATGATCCTTGACCCCATCAAGGATGATGCACTTCGCCCTGGCCATTGCCTCCTCATACTTCTTATTTTCATCTAGGTCAAATGGGATCACTAATGTTTTCAAGGTGAAGTTTGTCTAGAATGGACAAGATCCCAACCTTCCAAACCACGAAGTTGGATTCTCTGTCCAACCTATCCTAATCTCTTAGTCCATTTATGGCCATTGTGTTTCTCTTATTTTGACTCCTTCAAGTCTCTCTACTTCCCTCCTGGAAGTCCTTTGTTTGACTCCTGTTGAGTCTCTCAACTTCTCGTATGGAAGTTCTCAGTTCAACTCCCTCTAATTCTCAATTTCCCTTATGGAAATCCCTCCTCCTTGGTCTTTCCCTATTCGGTACTATTCGGACCACAATACCACACCAACTTCTCTTCGAAAAATACCCACAGCCTTCTATACTCAAGAAACTAAAGGATTGAGCCACTTGGCTCTGTACAATCCTAACACGAACAAATCAGCTTCCTTAGCCAACTACGTCAGCCATCCTGGCCTTTGCATGGCTCTATGTGAGACTGATTTTACCTCTCATAGCCTCTACGCTGGCCTCTCTCTGGCCCAGACTGATGATGCAGTCTCTCTACGTCACTCCTTCCTCTGTCGCCTTCTGCATGGACTAGCTCTGTCACTCGTGAGATCTGAATCTATTGCTACTACTCTATTAGCTGATGCCTTTAGTTATCATGTGACCTGCAACCACCCTCTGATACCATGTTGGAATTTATAAGTTTAACCCATTAGTTTAATTATTTATTCGTACTTTTTTAATTACTTAACAAGTTATTTATCATGTAAATACTGAAAATAAACACAAGTACAATATCAACATCTATAGATCATTAACTAAAATAAAACAACCACACAAGTGACATCGTTATTTTTGGATCAATGTCTCTGAAAAAACCCAATGCAGGAAAACTGGTGCATCTATTCAGAGGGTTTTATTATTATGCAGTATTTCCTTGAGTACAATTGGGTGCCTAACTGACTCACCCAGCAAAGAAAAACACGGCAGCGATACCTCTATATTCATAAATAGGTATTCATAAAACCTGTCCCATGAAACCCTCTTCGGTGACTCTAAAGCTCAGCGCCGGCCCTTATGGTCTCTATGTCAGCCTCTTGCTAACCTGCGTCATCCCCACGACCCTCTACATCGGTCCTCTAAGGCACTGCGCAACCTCTGGGACCCTCTGCATCACTCTAGCAGCTTCTGTGTGGATGATACAGTCCCTCTGGACTCTGCCCGGTCTCTATTGGGTTCTACATGGCCTAAACTAGCTGCACCTAGTTGCTACTCTTTCTCTCTCTGCTTTTGCATTGGTCTCTTAGTACTGTCTCTGCCTCTCTATCCAGTACTCGTTGCCCCTCACTGTTGATCGCTGATTCACTTTTGCTTACCAACCCCGCTTTAGGAAAATGAATGAGTGATCACTCTGGTGTGTTCTCCAACTGACCCTCAAGCCTCCTCTTATACTTTTCTCGTTGGTCCTTCAACGGTAGAGATTACCTCTCTAATCAATGAATAAGATGAGATTTGACTTGATCCATGACTTTTGGAACCTTCTAACCCAGTTTTATATTAATACCCATTAATATTTTATTTTTCCTAAGTTTAGACTAGGAACTCCATTAAAAATATTAATTATGTTAATATCTCCCAAACAAGATACAATCTGTCCAAACCATTTTTGGGCCTTGGAGATCTCATGTGCTTTAGCCTCTCCACCAATTTTCATTTCCAAAGCACATCCGATGCTACCCCAAATCAACAGTTGAACCCCAGTTCATAATGGTATGACAACATTGCCCGTTTCATCACCATCAGGGGGGTCCAGGGGGGGAGATGGTGATTTTATGAGCCGCCCTTCGGGTGGAGGTTGGAGGGAAGCACCCTTGAAGTTAAAATTAGATGTAAAAATTGCTTGTAAAATATAGTAATTTCGTAGTCAATCTAAGTCATTCATTAGGTGGATGATTTGACAATAGAAGTTATGTTTAATGTAGGTTTTTTTTCCCTAGAAGGCAACCTCTTGCTATATGTGAGGGAATTGTATTGCGGCTATATATATGTCTATCCTGAGTGAGAAAGAGAGAGGATACTATGTGGGAGTGAAGGGGAAATTACAATGAATTTGTTGTAGGTTGTATCTCTTCATTTTGCTAGATAATATAAAAGGAAGGACTGACTATTTCTTTGTGGACATAGCCCAAATTGGGTGAACCACGTATATTTGTGTCTCTCTTGTTTTATGCATTTTCTGTGTTTGTATGTTTGCAATATGTTAGGTGTTCCATTGCTCTGTAATATATAATTTTCTAACACCTCCTTTTCACTATATAACACTGGAGCATAAATACTTATGAAGGGAATTTGTTCTCCAGTCTTTCTTACCTCTAGGAGAGCTGTCACCCAGAATTTCGTTTTTAGATCTTCCACCAGGGCAAAATGCATATTTGACAAAAAAATACCCAAACCTCTAGAAGCTCCTCTAGACAATTGTATAGTCCCAGAGCACTCTTTCCAAAATACTTCAACAACTTTGATACCTTTCACCTCATCCAATTTTGTTTCTTAGAGAAAAACAACCATTGGAGATTCTTATTTATTTTTATTTTTATTTTTTTTTATAAATCTTGGCAACACCATCCATTTTCTATTATATATATAAATAAAATTTACACCACACAGTTATACCGTGTGGCCTCAACTCGCCTCCAAGGGAAATTGAGTCTGTTGGCCACCAATCAGCATTATACACTATCCAAAAACAAAATTGATTCAGTATTTCTAGCAAGGCTAGGTAAGTCTCAATCTCATGTCCAAATACTATATAAGTATAACAACTGACATAAAAAACAGAAAATTTAAAAGCTACCCGCATAAACAAAAACTAAGCATAATGAAACTAATTTTTCTTGACATTCTTCTCCTCAGAGTTTGAGGCTACAGGGGCAGGATCTTTAGCAGTTGCCTCTAGAATTCCATACAGCTCCACGATGCAAGGGATGTGACAGTCAATACGATCCATCCTGATGTCGTATTTGTGCAACTAAAATAGGATTTTCGCCATGTCTTTTTTATAACTGGGCAGGCCTTGCAGTGTGACTGCCATCCCCACATAAATTTGTTTCATCGCTTTGCTAAGACTTTTCATCAAGAAGTACAAGTACAAGGTGTGTTTGAATTGCATAATTCTACCATGTGTATTCCCTGGGTCAGGAAACATCATTCTCCAGTCTTCTATCTCCTCGTCTAGTTCCCTTTTGTGTTTTATCTTAGGTTCCCAGTCGTCAATTAGCTTACGAATACCTTCATCTATTTCATCCCTCTAAGTTGCAACTACCTCTGCTATGAGGTGTTCAGTAGGCTTGCAACCCCTGTGGCCTTCCATCGTGCTTGGTCTCTTAGCTGCCCGGGGGGTTGGGCCCCTACTGCCATGAACACACCCTCTTTTAGCTGGAGCCATGCCCTGTTCCTTATTGCCATATAGACAATCAAACACGGTTAGATTCATCATTTTTTTCACATCATCCCAACGCGACTACTCATGCCTTGCTTCTCTGCCCTGCATGGCCTACGGCGAGTTAAGGTATCCCTGTGCCCATAAGTGGCCAAGGGAATTGGGTTTCAAGTGCGGCTCCCAAAGCTCTTCACCATGCCCTTCCCCTTTGCCATGGTGCAACTTCTTGTCGTCCCCTTGTAGCTGGAGCCAGGCCTTCAGGCTCGTATGGAGCCTAGCTTTGCAATTGCTATCAACCTGCATGCCACTCCCTCATCCAGTAGTTGCCTGCCAAGGTTGTTCTTGCCCCTCTGTCCCCTATGCCACCCATGGTCACTAGCTGCGCCCTTGCTACCATGCATATGCAAATGCTAGGGTTTTCTCAGCGAATTGCTGACATTGCTAATGTCCCGACCCCTTGCCCACGACTCTTTCTTACCTCTCCCAGCACCACTCGGCCCCCCAAACATGACATGCCCATTATCCTCGATACCCCCGGTCTGAGCAAATAGGTAGGGGCTTGTATCTCGGCTCGACCTAGTATTATCCATGTCATTGGCAAGACTTTGGCTTAAAAGAAATATAAATAAAACTTAGAGCCGGGCCATGGCCCTCGCTTTCCTCCACTTGTTTCTCCCTGACAGTGCTAAGCCCCATAGGGACGACCTCTTGCCTCTTCCTTCCCCCCAGCGGAATGCCCATTAGTGCATGTAATTGCCACAGGAACCCAACCAGAGCATATAAATTATATAGGAGCAAGACCAAACTACATACCGGAGAGTCGTCACTAACCCGCAGACAAGGTTCCTTCGCCTCTCTTCCGCTTTGAACTGCCTTCCTTCTCCACTACTAATTTCTCTTGCTCGGCATGTCGAATTCCATTCCCATCTCCGCCACCCTTCCTTAGTCCTCCCTCTACCACCTTGCCAGCTCACTGCACATGCATTCATGGCTATGGACACCGCACCCCCTACCTTGAGCATGTGGGGGGCAGCAGTAATTATTGCCTTGATACTAACCATGTCACCTCAAGGTCTGTCTCCTCTGATGCCCTCTCTCATCCCAATCGGGAGGAGATTCTTGTCTTATTATGTCTCACACAACTAGGTTTTTAGTGGGGTTACCTAGTCCCCTTATATTCCAAGAGATAACTTTCATTTAGAAGGTGTGAATTCACCAAGCCCACCATCCTTTCCTTCCTTATTTTTAACTACCTTTCCTTTCATAATTGTTGTAATAATTGTTTGACTTCCCAATTTTTTATTCAACTCAACTTCTTTTTCCCTTAGATATTTCTACCTCAGTCTGCCTTGTTTTTTGAGTTCTCAGTTTCCTGGCTACTACAGTCATCTGCACAAGTTAAGGTCTGAGTCATATGACGAGTAATAATTCTACCCATTTCCTCACCGACGGTCCTCAGAAGTTCGCATGAGGATTCTGACGCCAGGGCCACCTTTGGGGGGGAGGCATCAAACTCGGTTATTTTGGCTGGACTACATTCCACTGCTATTTCACCCTCCTTCATTTCATCTATTGCCTTTTACTTTTCATTTCTTTTGTCTTATTCTTGTATTATGGGTGTTTCTTCTACCTCTAGAGGAGAGGTGAGAATGATAAAAGGGTTAGAGGAGGAAGGAGCTATGATATTACCCGTAGTTCCTTGTATTTTTTGAGACACTCGTTTCCCTTTTTGACCTTTTTTCTTTTTCTTCCGCCATTGTTCCTCCTAGGGAGATGATATATTCACAGGTTTTTGCCTAGCTTTAGAAAAGTCACTTGCAAAGTTACCATAGTCATGACAGTGTTGACATTGAAATGGGATTTGTTCATAATCCAAAATTTGTTTGTGCTTCCATTCTCCGAAGTTTAGGTTAATCTTCGTTCGTAAGCCTTTTTTCAAATCAACTTCCAACATATTTTAGCACAGGAAAATTGGGAACCCTTGGGTTCAAATTTATCCAAGTATTTTCCTAGGCCATTTCCAATAGCCTTGAAGCAATCACCGCTCCAACAAGAGATGGGAAGCCTAGGGAGCTTAACCCATACCAGAATAGTAGTGGAAATCTCTTCATTTAGATTGAAATCTAGGGTCCATTTATTCAAATACATACCTATTGATCCAAAAAAATAAGTCCCATTTTGAAACACAATTTCTCTATCTTCTTTGAATTCAAACAATAAAATGAAGAATCCATTTCCCACAACAGATAAGGCCATCTCTCATTTCATCATAGGTTTCTAGGTCTTGCTTAACCAAAATTCCATAGACTTGGGGGAAGGCCACATACAAGTGAACTTTCCAATAAGATCATGTTCCGCATAAGCTAAGGAACTTTTTATAGCACCATCTGGAAGGGTGACATTTTTTACCTCAACATGCTGCTTGACAAACTTGGACGGGGCCTCCATCAGATGCAGGCACTTGGAAAGAGAATCCACAATGGCTTGAAAAGGCAGCATCATCAGAGGTGTCAAAGATGGGCGGAGGGGGAGCAACCCCCTCCACAGAATCCATTGGAAGAGCTAGGGAGGACAGAGAGCCGAGATGGAGCAAAGACCAACAATCCTAGCAGCCCGAACTACTATAATATTATTTACATGTTTATTAACCAAATTTAATAAAGCTTTAAATAATATAACTAAAATATTATTTATTATTATTTAAATTTTATTTTAATGTAATATGTATATTTATGTTTTTTTTTCATTTACGCACCTTTAAAATGCCTAATTACATTAAAAAAAATCAACAAAGAAAAAAATTAAACAAATATTCATATAATTCATTTTAGAATTTTATCATTGTTAACGACACTTCTTATAACATATCATTAAATTAAAATATTTTATATGAAATTTTAAAAAGATGAATAACGTTAGCCATAAATGCCACAAATAAAATGTTGATTATAAAATATTACGTTTTAGAGGACAAGACTATTTAAAATATGCCATAACAATCTACAAGACGCTCAAATGTCATAACAATCTACAAGACGTTCAATTGATAATGCCTTGATGGCAAGTCTACACTTTTAATACAAAGTAATAACACCCTAATATGATTATGAATTTTCAAAGCAGATTTTGTATTTTTATATAGTTACTAAACCATACTTTTAGTGCAAAACAATCATGACTTAAATTCGACATCTATATTTTTTATGTGGCCTTTGTATTTTTCATATCGCTATTAGACTGAAATAACAAATTAAATTAAATTATCTTATATATAAATTAAAGTATCTTGTTCTTTATTGTTTAGTCTAAAATTCCGTGAAAAATAATTATGGTAACCTAAGTATGGGGGTTTACGCAGTGCATTATATTAGATATCATTTTTTTGGGATTCAACTGCATTAAGTAAGTCATTCACGTATGACCATTTCCATGAGAGGTAGTCGTAACTGACTAATT
>APFE031535403.1:49764-111260 GCA_000404065.3 Pinus taeda | reverse complement strand
AGCAGTTGCAAGAGTAGATCTACATGCTGAAGATGTGCTACCCAAGTGCAACTATAGATGAGGATGTCATCGAAGAACACAAGGACAAATTTCCTGAGATATGGTTTGAGAATGTGGTTCATAAGGTCTGAAAAGTAGAGGGGGCATTACAAAGACCAAATGGCATGACCAGGAATTCATAGTGGCCTTCATGAGTTCTGAAAGCAGTCTTGGGGATGCCGACTTCCTTCATGGGAATTTGGTGGTAGCCTGAGCGAAGATCCAGCTTCGTGAAAAATTGAGCCCCATTGAGTTCATCCAGCAAATCATCAACCACCCGGATGGGAAATTTATCTTTGACTGTCAACTTATTGAGAGCCCTGAAGTCAGGACACATCCGCCACTCCCCATCTTTCTTGAGCACCATGACCACTTGGAGATGAATAAGGGCTGATGCTGGGACGAATGACCCCTGCTTCCAAAAGTTCCTTGATGATTTTTTCTATTTCGTTCTTTTGGGTGAACGGATATCTGTATGGGCGCACATTTGGGGGTTGGGCCCCTGGAACAAAGGTGATGCTATGATCATGTTCCCCTTGCGAGGGTGGAAGCCCTTGAGGCTTGTCAAAGACCGGCAGATGGTTGTTTAAAATCTGTTGCATCTCAGGAGGAAGTGGCAACTGCTTGGTTTCGACTCCCTGGATGGCATTAAATTGAGCTACCACTTCATGATTGCCCTTTTTTAACAATTTTTCCATCCTATGCGAGCTTATGATAGAGGGGGCTCCCGCCTGGAGTCCTTGGAGGGTATGTGTGTGGTTGTTCTGCTTAAAACTCATATACAACTCCTGGAAATCCATTGTGATTGGCCCAAGAGTGCGGAGCCAGTCAGAGCCGAGGACAATGTCACAACACCCCATGTTGATGGCAAACATGTGGGTTTTCAACTGATAATCCCCCATTTGAAGTTTGACATTTTCACAACGGCCTTCACATTTCATTGTGCCCCCATCTGCAATTTGAACTTGGAAGTTAGAAACTGCTTGTACAAAGCAGTGCACTGTTTCTGCGACTTTTTGATGGATGAAATTATGTGTACGTCCACTATCAATCAAAACTACTACTGGGCGATGTTTAATAAACCCTCTGATTTTGAGCGTTTTAGGGGAAGAAATCCCTTCCAGGGCATGCAACAAAATAACTGGTTCATCAGAGACATCGTCCTGTTGGTCATCGTCCTCTAGCGGCTCATGTTCCCCAAGTGTAGGATCTTCCTCTGTTGAGTTGTATCAGCTGCATCTATTTGAAAGAATTTGGGCTCCTTACATTTATGACCTGGGGAGTATTTGTCATCACAGTAGTAACATAGTCCTTGCTTCCTTCTTTCTGCCATTTTCGCAGGGGACACCTTTTGGACCTTAAGTGTTTGAGTCGTGTGCTGTGCCTGTGGGAGGCGACCGTTAGTGAGGAAATTTGGGCGACTGTATTGGGCTGTTAATGCACGTTCCTCCTTACGAGCTACCTTGCAAGCCTCCATCAACATGGGAGGGTGGTGAAGTAGCGCTTGAGCTCTGATGGCCTCTTTAAGACCGCTAATAAAACATTCCATGTAGAACTCATCTGTGAGACCCTTATTGCGGAAATCTAAGCTTTCAAAAGCATTAATATATTCCTCTATTGTATCGGTCTGTCTGAGCTTAGTGAGACGACCTAAATAAGAGTCTTCTTGTTCAAAGCGATCTTTAAGAGCTTTGGTAAATTGGGCCCAAGTCCTAAAATATCCATTGGAGCGCTGATGCCATTCCCACCATTTCCACCGTTCATTGTCGAAGTACATGCTCCCCAACACAAGCTTAGTTGCATCATCTAGGATCTGATTCAATTTGAAATACTGGTCCATTTGTGCTAGCCATGCTGCTGGGTGAGAACCGTCAAATTTATGAATATCCAACTTAGGAAGTCACTGATTGGGTGGTGGATGGGTGTGCCAGACGTTAGGAGAGTGGCTAGATTCACCGTAAATGCCTTCATAGCCATTATACCCCTCCTCGTGGCCTTGCTCCTTGTCGTTTCACCTCAAATCCTCCTTGCCATCTCCTTGCAATTTCTCTAGCTGGAGACTCATTCTTGTAAGTAGGGTGTTCATTTTAACCAAATCTATTTTGTCCAGCTGAGTGTGGATTTTGTTCACCGTTTCCTCCAGTTTGTCCATCCTTTCATTGGCCATCGCTTGAGCTCTAGTTGCTACCATACACTGTTGTGATGAAAAATTGGGACCGCCAAAAATTTTTTTGCCCAATTAATTGATTGGTACCACCATGCTCAGCTCGTCGTCCTGATTTTAGTGGGCTATATCACCAATAAGCATCCCGGAACATCTGAGACTTTTTTTTTTTTTTTTGCTCCTAATGGAGTTTTACTCCTTGATCAATACTGCAGTCGCCAAATCCTCAAAATGTAAATGCAGCCAAAAGTCTTGCGACAATTATACCCTGGTATAGGAACCTTACACAATGCTTCTGGTCTGCTGGATCTGAGAGAACTTGCTGGTTGGGACCGATGTCTGCTGCTGTTGCACTCCTTTGCTCAAGCGGATCTGGAAGAGATGATGATTAAAAAAGGAACTAGGGTCTTGAGTAGTGTCAGGTGCTACAGATCGCAATATACATAAGGGTCTGGCAGTAGTACTCGGCCCAATGTTTTAGGGCTCTAACTAAGGAGGGTCGACCGTACCCTTAACCGTACCACCCGACTACCCTATCGTATGGGCGAGTAATCTTTCCGAGTGCTGTTCTCGGTGTACTGTAGCCGCAAGACGGTCACTAGTTTATCTATGGCGAGGTTTTCAGGGAGCCTATGGGGCTTCCGATATACCCAGAGGGTACGTGGAAGACAGTCCATGCACGGTTCTGTCTAATGCGCTACTACTCAAAGGGGTACCCACAGGGGTTACAAGGGAGTCCAATAGACGTGACCACCTCTTGTATTTCCTGCGTGCATGCCTCCCCAAATCTGCAGATTTATGTGCTCAATGACAAATCCCGTGGTTTAAAGACGCCGGAACACGTCTTGAGCCAAAAAAAAAATTGCTACTAAACGAAGATCTCACCAGCCCTGGAAAGAGCTCTGATACCACTTATTATGCTTCTTAACCTGCAAAAGATACCCAAATACAGAATATGCGAAGAAAAGAGACCGAGAACACAGAATGGCAATGACTTTATTATTCAGAGAGAAATGTTCACTTGCCTCTTCGAGGGGGCAACCTCCAATAGAGCAGAGCTCGATTACAAAAAATAAGACACGATGCTCCTCGCAGGGAGTTACTATCCTTTATATATGACTCCTACGAGTAATACCACGGGTCAATACCGCTTATTACTAATACCATCTATCTAATACTACGGCCCATTTGCAACTAACTGCGGTTCCTTTATTAATTGTGGATTAACCACTTACAATTATTAATATGGGCTTTATTGACTCTTAACTATGACGCGGTCCCATTACATAGATAAGGGGGTTAGGTTGGGACCCTAACATGAGTGGTGTTGAACGAAGTCGGGTGTGGGGAGACCTGCGAGTCAGACTGAACAATGGTTGAATGGTTAACAGTGGAGGGTGACTCAATGGGCACTTCTACCTGGTGTGTTGGGCGACCCGACCCGATGAAGGGCGACCGCAACCGAACAACAGTTTGGGTAGGTTGCACTATGGTGTAGGCCAAGTGTGAAAATTGACTGTTTATGTGAGCAGGAAGTTGGGGTTCCTTCGCAAGTGTTGATTTTGTATAAAATGAATATTTTCATTATTATTGTGGGCAGACTCATCTTCAGGGAGTTTCCCCTTTCGTTATATTTCCGCTGTGCATATGTATTAAAATAATAATGATGATGAAAGATATGTAAATGTATGTTTTCCACTATGCTTATGAATGTTATACCTAGAAAGTGAAAAATAAACTAAGTATGGAATGTTAAGAGTATTCCACACTTGAAAGTATTGGTGAAAAGAAATCAAGTGGTGGTGCCACACCTCCCTTCGAGCAGTTGGAAGACTACCGCCACGGTAGGGATGTGACACATAAGGAGGTGAACCAAAATGTTATGTTAAATAAAAATAGCCACTCGCATAAAAATAAAATTTCGCATGACAAAATTTTAAATGAATACATAACGATTTTGATATATGTGATATCGCATCGCATTTTTATTTCACAGTTTTTTATTTCCGCATGATTCAAATTGAGATTTTGGAAGGAAGGAGGTGATGTGGAGTGGGGCCCAAGTGAAATGAACTATAGCCACTTTGCAATTTTGATATTTTGGGTTTGGCAATTTGTTTTAAAATAAGAAGTTCGAATAAATTACCGAGATCCTGAAAACTCGTTTGTTAACTGTTCTACAATTTGGATGGGTCATTTTGTAGGACCATTAGTGAAAAATGATAAAATTGATAAATATTAACTAGGGATTAATATTTACAATGAATGACTATTTTAATTGCAAAAATTCAAATAATATACCATTTTTTAACCTAGGTGACAGAAATGATCAAACTTCAAAGGAGTGTCTTTTGCAAACCGGTTAACCAAATGAGGCAAAACAAGTATCGATGGAAATCTTGCTTAAAAGTGAGGTTAATGAAACAATCAAAATATAAATCTAACAAAAATAGAGACTAGAAAAATTATTGGACAATTAAGTTAATGAGAATCATAAAAGGTGTTTTGCAAAAAAATAATGTAAATGGTCCCCATTATTTGATGTAAATGAATGGAAAATGGGGGGTGTTAAGTTTTTTCTACAACAATGGCGACATAGTTGAAAGAACCAGTTATCTTTGGTTAAAGGTAATGGATTTTAATTTACCTAAATGTTAATAAATGGTGTTCACGAAGTCATCTAAGAATAAAAAAATGTCATGGGTTCCATATAAATAGATTAACCAATATTAGTTTGAAAAGATAAGTAATCAAAGTAGATTTTAGTAAAAGTTAGGAATCCAAATTTGGGAAAAATTTATTACCTCATATGATAAATAGAAGAAGGTACAATAGGAGTTTTTAATAAATCATATATCCATTGTTATGAATATTTTTTGACATCGCTTTGTTGCGAGTAAGCCTGAACAATACCAGGTGAAGTTGCCTTTTATGCCATACAAGCCTAGCCCCACTGCCAATGAGTGTGCATAGCCCTAACAAGTTTACTTGTATTTCCCATGGTTCCTATTTTAATCACCTTTTTGATAAATGCATTTTGAATACTTTTATATTATGATGCATTTGAGTGAAAGAGGTGGGATGTTAATAGAGATCTATGTTAATGGATATAATACTTCCATAATGTTTACTCCAAATTCTTTTCTTGTGACTATCAATCAAAGGCTTTTATGTGGAGGGATGGGAGGGATCCATTGTGCTAAACTCATATAATTTTTCCTTGAAAAGGTAAACTATATTAGTTATTAAGGATGTGTGTTCCTCCATGAAAAATATTTAAAGCAAGATGGTTTTATGCTTCCATAAAGATATGCTTTTAATGATAAATGGAATTCACTGAAATAGATAGATTTAAAATATTTTCCTATGTATTCCAACCACTGTTGGGTGAGGAAAAGGTATTTCACATAAATCATGGCAGAGTCCCCAAAATCAAACCATAACTGAAAGCAAAAGGAAAATAACTCCAAACTAAAGTATTAAAAGAAATTAGTAAACTCTTAAAAAATGTAAAAATGAGGAAAGTGAAAGTTTGAAGAAAAATCTAAATTTAAAAGAACGAACCCCAATAAGACTACTTATATGAAAGTCTCAACAAAACGAAGTAAAAGAAGATAATCATGTGAACATTGTTTCTTATGTTCGGATTTTTTATTTTTTTTAATCTTGTAGAGTTATAAGAAATGAGGCTCTCAAAATGTAGAGGGTGAATAGCAGTGATGATAGATAATATGCTAAATGATAAGTCTATGTCTTGAATTGGGGCTTCTGTGATCCATATCAAGTTTGAGAAAAACATTTCGGCATCAATCACATAATGATACATTTGTCGACACATTTTGAACCAACGAGTGTTGTTCATCATCAGGACAATTTGAAAAATAAGATCATGGTTGCATGTTGAATAGGGAGAGCAGATCTTCCAATGGCTAGGTTTGGCTAGAAAATGGCTATATCGGGCTAGAGTAGACCAACGACTATATTTGACCATGAAACGACTAAATTTGATTAGCCAACTGGACTCGACCAAGTGATGGGGACAAGGACTAATATTATATTTGATAAAATAATTTAATTATCATAATATTATTAGATAAATAGTTATTCAATGTATTATTAGTGTTTAATATCAATATAATAAATATAATATTTTTTAATGTTCTGAATGCCTTTAAAGTCTAAAATGATAAACTTATGAAATGTTGTATATGAATATTATTTTAATACTTTTATGTTTGTCTTGTTTATTATTTAAGTAATATGTTAACCATATTTGTGTTAAAAAATAATAAATCTAGGGAATATTAATAATAATAATTGAGTAAAATGTTAACATATTTATGTTTAATATGTTAATAATAATATATTAATAGATCTAGGGATTATTTAATATAGTAAATAGTATGGATTTATTATTATTCTTAATATAATATATTATAAAATTAATTATTATCTCCATAAATTATATTATTATTAATATATAATAATATTTTAATAATAGCATTATTCTTATTCTTATTCTTATTCTTATTAATGGTTTGGGTAACTTATTTATAGAAAGTTATTAGTTAAGCTATCTAATTTAAACTTGAACTTTCTACTTAAATCTAAATTTTAGATCAATAACCATAGATAATTTTAACCCATTAAGTTAGTTATGTAATGGACCATCTAAAAATATAAGGAAAAGAAAATGAGGGAGATTTCTAAAAGGACCAAAAAATCAAAGAGGAACTCAGAAAACAGGTTAGCTAAAAATTTTACTACTTGATAATTAGGAAAAGGGAAAGGATTTTTATGAATAGAAAATTAGTTCAAATCATTAATTGAGGCGGGGTGAAAGAAACGAGGTCGCTGAAAAAATTGAAGAAACGAAAAAAATGGAAACAACAACCAACCAGAAGGCGCGGGGGAAGAAATGACTAGGAAGAGAGGCTAGGGATCCACCAACCACTGATTTTCTAGCCATCATCTCTATTGAGATTGCTCGACTTTTTTTCAATCTCAATAGCTTCCCTAAATTCCCAATGATGAAATTGCTCAACCTTAGCAATAACATGGGTCTCCTAAATACAAATGTGATGTTTATTCTTCTCCACATGTTATGCCAGTGAGGAAGACCAGGTCCTCCCATGTTTTAGGTCTGTTGAGTGCTCATTAATCCTTTGATTAATAGAGCACCCAGTATCGCCAATGTAGGGGGTCCCACAGGAATAGGAAATAATATAGACACCCTTCAACCCCTTAGGGTTGGCAGGATCCTTTACCAATCAGACGGAATTAGGAATGGTGTTAAGGGGTCTAAAGGTCGAGGGAACATTATGCTTCCTAAGAATCCTTCTAATCTTATCAATGGTCCCTTGGATAAAAGGTAGATGGAACCGTGAGACTCGATCTTTAGGGTCTTTCTTAACAAAAGAATTCTTGTTGGCTTTAAGGAAAGCCCTCTGACCAAGGTGTCTACTATAACCATTATTAACAAAGACATTAAGGATATGGGCTTTCTCTTGATCAAAACTCTTTTCATTAGAGATTTTTAGTGCATGAGTATAAAGTGTGTTGGGAATGACCAACTTTTGAGCAGGGAAATGATGGGAAATGGCATGAAGATACTACTCAGTATGTGTTTTATTCTGAAACACTTGGTGGGAGATGGAACTGTCATTATTCTCAAAATAAGAATATCAAGGAAAGGAAGGCATCCATCGACTTCTTGTTCCATGGTGACCTTAATGGCGGAGGATTGACTGTTGAGATGCTTGAAGAAGAGATCCAACTCATCTTGGCCATGAGACCAGATGACATTTCTGTCCTCTACAAATATTTTCCAAAGTTTGGGTTGGAGACGAGCTGAGGCCAAAGCTTTGGATTCAAAATATTCCATAAAAATATTAGCAAAAACAAGGGATAAGGGGGATCCCATGGAAACACCACAGGTCTGCTAAAAGAACTCACCTTCAAAGGTTAAAAAAGTGGAAGTGAGACAGATCTCAACTAATCGAGCGGTATCAGGGTTTGTGAGTCATTTGATAACCTCCATGGCCTCCTTTATAGGAATGCAAGTGTAAAGGGAGACTACATCGAAACCCACAAGAATGTCCCTAGGGTCAAGCTTTATGCCCTTAAGCTCTTTAACAAAGGATGCAGAGTCTTTGACGAAAGACTCCATAAGGCCAACTAAGGGTTTAAGCTTCAAGGCAAGGTATTTAGTGAGAAGGTAGGTAGGACCACCAATGGTGTTGACAATGGGCCTTAGCGGAGCCCCCTCCTTGTCATTCTTTGGAAGTCCATAGATCCTTGGAGTAATGGGACTACTCTCAATGAGTTTATGGAAAAAGGAACCCACAGAGCTATTGGACTTAATGGCAAGACCCGTAGTCCTAGAGATCCTTTTTAGGGGGTTCTTCGAAAGCTTTTATAGCTTCCACTATTATACAAATGATCTAACATCTTCTGGCAATAATCCTCTTTGTTGAGGATGACAATAGCCCCTTCTTTGTCGGCTTTTAGAACCACGACATCTTTATTCTGGTTTAAGGATTTGAGGCCATCAAATTCCTCCTTGCTGGTGTTGCTGCTAGGGGGTTTTGACTTCCTAAGGATAACAAAACAATCTTGCCTAATAGTGTTCTTAATATTATCGGGTAAGCCCTTAATCCCGAATTCTACGTCACAAATAATGTCTTCTACCCGGATCTTCTTAGTAGCCAAGGAAAAATTTAAACCTTTACCCAGAAGATTAAAAATAGAAGGGGGAAAGGAGAAACTAGAAAGATTGATAACCTTATTATTTCGAGAGGGAGGGGAAAGATTATAGTTATTATTATTATCATTACAATCTTTATAATTACAATGATTCTTATTGGCTGAATCATAATTAATCATATAATCTTTGTTTTTATCAACATTTTTATCCTTATAATCATTATTATATTTTAAACTATTAATGCTATTAATAATTGATAAATTATTATTATTATTAATTGATATATTATTATTTATTATTATTATTATTATTATTATTATTGACACCTAATCTTCATGATTGGGTGAATATAATGTAAATAGATAAATAAATAATATGAACAGTCATCGGAAGATGAAGTGAATAGTCTCTCCCTCATGTATATAATGAAGACCTACCTGAAGGAATAAACACGAATCAAATTTTTGGTTGAGGAGTTACTGCTTGGTCTCACATGGTATCAGAGCCAACACCTTTTTTTAGTTTCCCTCTGTGTTGTGAATCCCTCCTGCATATTCTGCTTATATTTTGCCCATGTTCTGCAAGATGACATCTCTGTCATATCCCTAAGAAATCCCATTCATTGTTTAATGTATTCGTTGAAGTGTGTTACCTCTTGAAGGAGTCGATTGGTTATGTGTTCCATTTGTTGTAAGTTATACGCATGTATTTATTGGGAGTTTCAACCGATGACCTGTGCTTTACAATTACTCCACCGGACCAATGTGAGGTTAAACTCTTTCATCACTTCCTTGTACCTGACAGTGGCATCAACCCATCTCACTACGATGGGACCACTCCATCTCTGTACTCGTTTATGCTCCCCATAGTTGTCACTATATCAATTTTTGTCCACCTCCTTATAAACGTTGTTTCATATATGATTTAAATTTCGAAAGGGCATTCTCTCCATATAGGGCTTTGTACTGTCTTTGTCTTTAATGAAAATATAAAACATAGATCAGCTATGCTTTCTCAAAATATTTCAAATCTCTTCCTCGTCATTTGTTTTCTGCAACGTTCTTGAATTGTTTTACATCAAAAGGAAACAAAGCTATCTAAATTTGGTCTTCAACAATCTAATCTCAAGGTATATACCATAAAACTTCAATACAATTCGATGTGTTAAACACATTCAACGCGTGGCTATTAACACATTTCACATGCCAAAAAGTCTTCAACGTATATACCAAAAAACTTCAAAGTATATGCCAATGTTATGTGAAAAACATCAAAGTATATACTAGCATCATTCACGCAGCAAACTTAGGCGCCTTTTCCATGTTTTTCAGAACCTGCTCCATTTGGTCCTCCCCATTGTCCGAGATAAACTTTCCATTCTCAGGAATAAGACCTAATACACCAGAAAACAAATATAATATTGTTAGATTTAATTGCTTGAGAATAGGGACCCAATACTACTGGTGCCTTATCCGTTTGTACACCCTCCTTCAAAGTAGCAGCGTGAACCATGTAGCAAGCTGCTCCGATCCATGCAAAAGGCTTGGGATGGCAGCTGCCATGGCGTAATACTGTAGTTAGGCAACTGAAACCTGCTACTTCCTGTGTTAATATTGCAAGGGCTCGTTTGTAAAACTTTGTGAGAGGGCCGCGATTCAGGCCAACGTCAAAGAATACCAGGAGCGAGCAGCGTAAATGAAGAAGTGATTCGCCATATTTCTTCATTTTCAAGTACCTTTGAAGCCATAGAAAATCTGAAAGAACTCTATGACTCACATTCTGCACTCGAAGTTGTTCAACTCATGATTAAACTCTTCACTCTTGAACTGCAAAATAATGATCCTCTTACTCTTCAATTTGAAGTCAAGTCTATAATGTATGATATCAAATCCACTAAGCTTGAATTGGATATTCCTCTTATTGCTTTTCTCAAGGCACTTTATCCTATTTACTCCAATTATCTTGAGTCATTGCAAGCAATTGGAAATAGCAAAGATATCACCTTTGACTCTCTTGTGAAAACGATTGTTGAAAGAGAGAAAGCATTTGGAAAGAAGATAGCCCCTGAACCTTCTGAAGAGGTTGTGTGCATTGCTCATAAAGAAAAACATCCTACTCAAGGTTCTTCAAGAGGAAGAGGTGGTTGAAGAGGAAGAGGAAGATTTTTCAGAGGCAGGGAGGGCATACATTCTCAAGGAGAAAATGAAGATTTGCACTACATTCGCTGCAAAATAAATGGATCACATGATGCCTCTACATGAAAGCTACCATGGGACAAAATTGAGCAGAAAAGAAACCAACAGAAAGGTAAAAATGATGATACAGACAAAGATAAAGCACCTGAATCTACTCACTATGTTGTGGCACAATGTAACATTGGAGTAAGTGAAGATTTATTTAATGCTTCACTTGCTTCTTGGAAAAATGATTGGTTTCTTGATTTAGGAGCAACCTGCCACATGACTCATATAAAATATCTTTTTTGAAGAATTTACTGACAATGTTGATGGAGCAGTATACTTTGCAGACTAATAAAAAATCAAGCCATCAGGGCTTGGCACAATCAGGCTTAAACTGCATAGTCTTCCAGACTTTCTTCTGCATCATGTTCTATATCTCCCACAGCTCAAGAGAAACTTGTTGTCCTTGGTCCACATCTGCCAACAAGGTCACTCCATTCATATCTTTGATGGCAAGCTTGAGGTAAGAAAAGCATCTGACCACTCACTTGTCATGAGGGGAATAGAAGAAGAAAGGCTTCTCAAGCTACAAGGAACCTCTACTCATGCACAACATTTCTCATACAATTCTCATCATGAAGAAGGTACACTTCCATCAAGTTTATTACGGCATGCTATATTTGTACATTTCAACTATGACAACTCTGCTTGTTGAAGAAAAATGGTGTTGTTGGTTTGCCTACAATTCCTAGGAAATTTAAGCAATGTGATGCTTGTATTCTAGGAAAGCATAGCAAACAATCTTTTCATGATTCGCATTCAATAGCACATAGAAAACTTGAACTCATTCATTCAGATTTATGTGGTCCAATGCATGTTCCATCTGCAAATGGAAATAAATATATGATGACATTTATTGATGACTACACCAGAATGTGTTGGGTTTATTTATTGAAGAACAAATTTGATGATTTTCAAACATTCAAGAATTTTCATAAATGGATTGAAAATGATGCACAATCTCATATTGGGTCTATTCACATTGATAATGGAAAAGAATACACATCAAATGAATTTTAAAACTATCTTCGCCAACATGGGATCAAACATCAAAGATATGTGCCTTATAATCCCGAACATAATGGTTTAGCTGAAAAAATGAATAGGACAATCTTAAATATGGTACGATCCATGCTCTTCTTCAAAAATGTAAAGATAAAGTTTTGGGCTGATGCTATTCTATGTGCTGCATATATAAAGAATAGATTTCCATCTAATGCTATTAGAAAGAAGACTCCTTATGAAATTTGGTATGGACATGTTCCTTCGGTAAAGCATCTCAAGCTCTTTGGTTCCACCTGTTATGCCTTGATACCAAAGGTACATAGAAACAAACTTGGTGCTAGAAGTCATAAGTGTATCTTCCTACGGTATTCAAACACCTCCAAATCATACCCTCTCTATGATGAAGTAAATAAAAATTTTGTTGTATCTAGAGATGTAATTTTTCTTGAATCATCCAAAACTGACAATGTTGTTGAGCGGCAACTTGATCACTTCGATATATTCGCATATTTTTCTTAAGTTTAGACTTAGGAACTCCATTAAAAATATTAATTATTTTAATATCTCCCAAACCAGGTACAACCCGACCAAACCATTTCTGGGTATTGGAGATGTCATCTGCTTTAGCCTCTCCACCAATTTTCATCGCTAGAGCACATCCAATGCTACCCCGAAGAAATGGTTTGGACAGATTGTACCTAGTTTGGGAGATATTAAAATAATTAATATTTTTGATGGAGTTCCTAAGTCTAAACTTAACATTTGCCTCCACCTTAATCCCACAAGTCTAGCCTGATTTTTCTTCTCATATCGAGAGGTACCATGAGGCCTTTTACTTTCACATCGAGTGAGATCATCGACCTTAAGGTGAGTTTGCATAGGATTTTCTTCAGAGTTTATCTTTCAAGAGTATAAACTTAGATAGGTCTCGAGATGTCCTAGGATGCATGCCCTGAATATGCTTTTGATAACCTAAAAGCTTTGAGCAGTCCTCACAGAATTTTTTCCTTTTCAATTCCATAATTACCTCGATGTATTTCCTGCATAAATATTCTCTAGTGGGTTGAGGGAAAAATCTAGAAGCTTGTATTCATCCATTTGATAGTCAGATTCTACATCTTGAAGGAGGGATTCCTATACTAGATCAACATGTGGAATCTTCTTCTGAAGAACACTCTCCCCCGCATGAAACTCCAACAATATATGATGCTTAGTGATATGATTGATAGAATTCGGAGACTCAATCTTGATTCAATCCCAACTCAATCTACAGAGCAACCTAGACCATTTGAGAGAGGTCCCCCAAAGTGGCTGACAAAGACACTTGAAAGTGTTCATCCTGATGAGGTTGGAAATATAGGAACTAGAAATTCAAACCGGTAAAATGGAGGTGATGTGGATGACTCTATTTCACCTGTTAATATGGATGTTTCTTATGATTGCGAATTGAACTTGTCTATATATTTTGAACCAACTTCCTTCAAAGAAGCTACTTCTCATGATGAATGGAAAGAAGCGATGCAAATGGAGTATGATGCCCTCATAAAGAACAACACTTAGAAGCTAGTTGATCCTCCATTAGGAACCAAACCAATTGCCTGCAAGTGGGTCTACAAGAACAAGTCTAAAGTTGATGGTTCACTTGACAAGCACAAAGCTAGACTTGTGGCAAAAGGTTTTGAACAGAAGGAAGGGGTCGATTATGAGGAGACTTTTTCCCCCACAACAAAATGGGCTACTATCCGGACACTCTTTGCACTAGTAGCTCAAAACGGTTGGAAATTCCATCAAATGGATGTAAAAACTGCTTTCTTAAATGGAGATCTAAAAGAGAATGTTCTTATGTCTCAACCTAAAGGATTTGCTGTGAAAGGACATGAACATAAAGTATGCAAACTTGTGAAGTCCTTGTATGGCCTCAAACAAGCACCACGAGCCTGGTATGAAAAACTAACTGAGCAACTTCTGAAACTCAATTCAGACATTATGATCTTGATGGTGCAACTTTATTTGTCAAAAAAGTTGGCAAAATAGTCATATATCTGGTGGTATATGTAGATGATCTTTTGATGAAAGGGAATAATGAAAGCTACATTGCATCCATAAAGAAGGAATTGGGGAAAAGTTTTGAAATGCCTGATTGGGGCTATGTTCATTACTATCTTGGCATTGAAGTAACCCAACATCCAAAGTCCATATTTATTTCTCAAAAGAAGTACATTGGAGATCTATTGAATAGGTTTGGCATGATAGAATGCAATCCTCTTACTACTCCAATGGAACAAAACTTAAAGCTCACAGCTATTGAAGGAAAAGAATTTGAGGATGCGACAAAGTATAGAAAGCTTGTAGGAAGTATCAACTACCTAACTACTACAAGACCAGACATTTCATTTGCTATTGGAATCCTCTCTAGGTTTATGCAAAAGCATTGTGAGGGACATTGGTCTGGTGCAAAAAGAGTTCTAAGGTACTTGAAGGGAACTCAAGACTTTGGAATCAAATATACATAGGTGGATGACTTTAGCTTGATTGGATATTCTGATTCAGACTTCGATGGAGACAAAGAAACTGGGGTATATACTTCAGGATATGCTATGAGTCTTGGATAAGGAGATGTCTCATAGAGATCACGCAAATAATCAGTTCCAACAAATTCCAAAACAGAAGAAAAATACGTGGCAGCAGCTGAAGCAACAAAATAAATTGTGTGGCTCAAGAAAATTCTTGAAGATTTGCAGGTAAAACAAGTACAATCAACTCCACTCATGATTGACAATACCTCTGCAATAAAATTGGTGAAGAAACCAAAGTTCCATGATCGAACGAAGCACATAAATATTAAATATCATCTGATTCAACATCAGTTGAGGCCAAAACAATCCATCTCCATCATTGTTCCACAAATGAGCAAATTGCAGACATATTCACCAAAGCTCTTGGAAGAGAAAAGCTTGAACGATTCAGAATGATGCTTGGACTCACCAATATCCCTTCAGATTAAGGGGGGGATGTTGACACCTAATCTTCATGATTGGGTGAATATAATGTAAATAGATAAATAAATAATATGTACAGTCATCGGGAGATGAAGTGAACAGTGTCTCCCTCATGTATATAATGAAGATCTACTTGAAGGAATAAACACGAATCAATTCTTAGTTGAGGAGTTACTACTTGGCCTGACAATTATTATTATTGTTACGTAATACTAAACCTATATCTAGTTTATCGACGTAAGGATCATTAACACGATTATGGTTATTCCCATAGAAATTAACATCGTCACCGCAACCACTGATACAGTTCAACAAACTTGTGAATGGATCAGAGTTCGGATCCAACTTACGTGAGACTAAGATCAAGTTGTTGGACTTGGTGAGGCTGATAGGTGGACCAGAAGGGAGTGGGGCACAATCAGGTGATGGCGACAAACCAACAGGATTAATAATAACAGTGTTGCATGATGGACCGTGTTTTGGTGCAGAGATGATGGTGCACCAGGATTCAGCGAGGAGGGAAAGTGGACCAAAAGGGAGAGGTTCACCACAAGGTTATGATGTTAGATTCGCTGAGGGGCTCAGCTGGATATAAACCTTGAGGCTGGGCTCGTTAGAGTAAATCACATCTGAAGAGTTGAGACAGAACTAAACTGTGACCACAATCGAGCTAGAAAGCGCCTTAGGGACATGGGTGTAAGTTGAATGTAAGTCAAGAACGCCAGTCCACTGGTTTGAATCCAAGATGTCGGGAATGGATTAAGGCTCCCATGGGAGCAGGCCTCTACCATATACCTCAACGACTCTGTCGAAATCACAAGTGGGGAGGCTGAGCTAGAAAGACTGCAAGCCCAAGTCTGGAGGGTTGACCTCTGATTCACCAAAAGCCGGCTATGGGAGATTCCTTCCAAGGAAAGAGGGCCATCAAACACCAAATAATTATGGGCCAATTTCTGAAATTTTGGATCTTGTTTTTGCCTCCATATATCTTCCATACGTAGGAATTACAATGCTAAACATGTATCAATCCTAGCCCAAAGAAAGGCAGAAATCAAGATCGAAAGTTCCAAATGCAAATCCGGAAGGTTCCGAGAAACAAGATGCAAGGATCTTCTAACCCTGCTAATCTCATATCTCAGTAACGATAAACTAGCATTCAGAAAAACATAACGGTTATAGTAGACACCTTTTTTAGAGGGCTTTCCTTAAAACTAAAAAGAATTCGTTGATTAAGAAAGACCCTAAAGATTGATTCTTAGGGGTCCATTTACCTTTTATCCAAGGGACCACTGATAAGATTGCAAGGATTCTTAGGAAGCATAATGTTCCCTCGACCTTTAGACCCCTTAAGACCATTCGTAATTCCCTCCAATCAGTAAAGGATCCTGTCGACCCTTACTTAAAGGGTGTCTATATTATTCCCTGTTCTTGTGGGACCCCGTAAATTGGTGAGACTAGGTTCTCTATTAATCACAGGATTAATGAGCACTCAACAAACCTAAAACATGGGAGGACTCGGTCTTCCGCACTAGCGAAGCATGCAAAGAAGACTAAACATTGATTTTGTATTGAGAAGGCCTGTGTTATTGCTAAGGTTGCACAGTTCCATCACTAAAAATTTAGGGAATCCATTGAGATTGAAAAAAGGCCGAGAAGTCTCAATAGAGATGACGACTGGAAAATCAACAATTGTTGGATCCGTGCCCTCTCTTCCTAGTCGTTTCTTCCCCCTTGCCTTTTGGTTGGTTATTGTTTCCCTTCTTCTGTTTCTTTAATTTTTTTGGTCACTTGGTTTCTTTCACCCGGCCTCAATTAATGATTTGAACTAATTATCTATTCATAAAAATCCTTTCCCTTTTCCTAATTATCAAGAAGTAATGTTTTTAGCTAACTTGTTTTCTCAGTTCCTCTTTGATTTTTTGGTCCTTTTAGAAATCTCCCTCATTTTCTTTTCCTTATATTTTTAGATGGTCCATTACATAACTAACTTAATGGGTTAAAATTATCCATGGTTATTGATCTAAAATTTAGATTTAGTAGAAAGTTCAAGTTTACATTAGATAGCTTAAGTAATAAATTTCTACTAATAAGTTACCCAAACCATTAATAATAAAAGAAGAAGAATAATACTATTATTAAAATATAATAATATTAATATTAATATAATTATGAGATAAAAATAAAATTATATAATATTATTATATTATTAATAATAATAAATCCATACTATTACTAATATCAATAATCCCTAGAATCTATTAATAAATATTATTAACATATTAAACATAAATATGTTAACGTTTTACTCTATTATTATTATTATTATTCCCTAGATTTATTATTTTTTAACACAAATGTGGTTAACATATTACTTAACTAATAAAGAAGACCAACATAAAAGTACTAAAATAATATTCATATATAGCATTTCATAAGTTTATCATTTTAGACTTTAAAGGCATTCAAAACATTAAAAAAAATTATATTAATTATATGAATATTAAACACTAATAATACATTGAATAACTAAGTTAAAGCTACCTTCTGACCTTCGTGAAGGTCCACGATTAATCTTTGTGGACCTTAAGTAGTCGATTTACCTACTTCCGGGCATCAAAAAGTAACCCTAGATCAGAGTTCACATAGATCTACTTAATTCGTTAGAAAATCTGAGAGAAATAGATTGTAACTTCGTGGAAGTTGCCAAGCATTCAGTTCATACATTATTAAGACAAATTCAGTAAATTCTTGTAGCATTCAATCATTAACTCATAAACATATCATTAATCGACAAGGCATTCAGTTCATACATTATTAAGAGAGATTCAATAAATTTGTGTAGCATTCAATCACTAACTCATAAACATATCATTAATCAACAAGGCATGTCACTATAAATAAGTTAAACCTGCCTTCTGACCTTCGTGAAGGTCCACGATTAGTCTTTGCAGACCTTAAACAATTGATTTACCTACTTTCGTGCATCAAAAAGTAACCCTAGATCAGAGTTCACATAGATCTGCTTAATTCGTTAAAAAACATGACAGAAATAGGTTGTAACTTCATGGTAGTTTCTAAGAATTCAGTTCATACATTATTAAGACAGAGTCAGTAAATTCGTGTAGCATTCAATCATTAACTCATAAACATATCATTAATTGACAAGGCATGTTACTTAAACTAAGTTAAAGCTTCCTTCTGACCTTTGTGAAGGTCCATGATTAGTAGTTGCATACCTTAAGCAGTCGATTTACCTACTTTTGCGCAACAAAAAGTAACCCTAGATCAGAGTTCACATATATCTACTTAATTTGTTAGAAAACATGAGAGAAAAAGGTTGTAACTTCACGAAAATTGCTAGGCATTCAGTTCATACATTATTAAGACAGATTCAGTAAATTTGTGTAGCATTCAATCCTTAACTCATAAACATATCATTAATCGACAACATATAATATAAACATCTCTAATGGAAATACACAATAATTCTTCAAAAAACAGTCTTTATTTATATCCAATTCACCGATAACGGACTCTTCTTACCTTGCACACATAGTTGCAGGGGTCCGCGCACTCAACTGCGGACTTTACCCACGCCTCCTACGCACTCAGATGTAGGAGCCTTCCCTTCTCTACCTAAGTGCAAGAAGCAAAGCCTTCCTGCCTTAGCTCTTTCCTAAGACAACAAAACTCTTTAATGTACCCCACTTTCTATCAAAACTTAACTCCAAGACTCATTGAGACTCAACTATTTATAGCTTTCCTAATACAATACCGTGGCCCCTAGCTCATGGGCGAGTCTTCAAAATAGACCAAAACCAAGGGGCGAAGACCCCTTTAACTCTGTCTATCTGCGCGCTTCGCATCCACATTTTGTGGAGACTTTACATCTTTTACAAAATTCTTTACAAAAATGACTAAGTTTAATTCAATTCTACCCCTGCGGACCCCATCCCAACAATCATTGTAAGAAGGATTGCCCATTGTACTAGGGAGGTAAGCCTCACACCTATAGTGCTCAGGAGGCACAGACAGTTAGGGAAGTTGGTCATAACATTCCTCAGATTTATGAAACTGTGGAAAACATGCAGGAAAATCATCAGGCATATATCATTGAGATGGAAGGTAAGCTTTATAATCAAGTTGATTCTATTTTGATTGATCCTAGATCTAATTATAGTTATGTTAATCCTGACCTTGTGGATAAGTGTGGCTTTAGAAAAGAAGCACATTCAAATTCTTGGTTGGTGTAGTTAACTATTGGTATGGAGAAGAGAGTTCATCATTGGGTAAGATATTGCACATTTGAGTTGAATGGTATGCCTATAACAACACATTTGAATGTACTGCCACTGGGATCATATAATATGATTTTGGGTATGGATTGGATGTATCTCCACAGGACCAAGATAGGTTGCTATGGCAAGGCTATTGAGTTCCTGGATGATAATGGAGAGAAGAGAATCTTGTCAGGGAAGAATAGGCCTACATTAATGTCGATGGTAAAAACTGTGCAGGGGAAGTGCAGTTGCAGGAAAGGGTGTGTGATGTTTGCAGCTTGTATTTCCAGTGACAAGGATAATGATGTTGAGGATGAAAAAACATTAAAGAGGTACCATGTATTTCAATAGTTTTACGATGTGTTTCCAACAAAGATTCTAGAGTTTTCGTTGCACAAGGAAGTAGAATTTTCAATTGAGTTGGTACCAGGGGCAACACAAGTATCCAAGGCACCTTATAAGATGAGCACTCCAGAGATAGTGGAGGTGAAGTTGCATTTGAAGGAGATGTTTGATAAGCGATAAATTAGACCAAGTGTATCGCCTTAGGGTGCACCAGTATTGTTCGTGAAGAAGAAGGATGGTACCCTTAGATTGTGTATTGACTACATGCAGCTGAACAAGGTGATGATTAAGAACATGTACCTAATGTTGAGGATTGATGACTTATTTGATCAGTTGAAGGGAGAAACAATGTTCTCAAATATTGATCTACGATCACGATATCATCAGGTATGCATCAAAGAGGAAGTCTACAAGACTTCCATCACGACCAAGTATGGGCATTATGAGTTTGTTGTGGTTCCATTCAGTTTGACTAATGTTCAACTAAGTTTATGTGTTTGATGAATAGTGTGTTGAATCCTAATTGGGAATTTTTTTATTATTGTATTCATTAATGACACCTTCATATATTCTAAGAATGAGGAAGAGCATGCTGAGCATTTAGCAGCAGTGTTGAGGTTGCTAAGAGAGCATCATATTTATTCTAATGTTAGAAAGTGTAGTTGTAGATTTTAACCCCATACAAAAATTACCTGCATACGAATACTAAAACACAAAAAATAAACACTGCGAGAGCATAACACATAAAACACATATACACAGTGATTTTCCCCTCGATCCCAAAATCGAGACTACCAGATTGAATTCTCATTATATTCCTTTCAATGTTATAATACATATCTATACATGTTGAAGCATCCAATACCATGGACCGAAAACAATCGCATCGAAAACCATGGACTGAAAACCATCGCGTCCAAAACCATGTGTGAAAGCCATGCACAAAACCATAGGTAGGTCTGCCCAACCTAACATAAGGTCCAAAAAATAATTCCCTGGGTCACGAACCTGGTCCCCGTAGAGGGGGCCTAACCGCCCCCCTCAAACCCCTTGTATAGGGGGGGTTGCCGCCCCCTGTGACCCCCCCGTTGCGTAGTCAATGCAACAAAGGGGGGCCTCCACCTCCCCGTAAACTACGTAGGCTAGTCGTGGAAAGAATATAACACAACCCAACAATAGTTTCTTTTGAACATAAGTACACTACTTGGGACATGTTGTTTCGAAGAATGGCATAGTAGTATACCGAGAGAAGATAAAGGCTATCATGGAGTGGGAAGCTCCTATAAATGTGGAGGAATTGAGATCATTCATGGGCTTAGCAAGTTAATATAAGAGGTTCATCAAGAACTTCCCCCACATTGCATATCCTATTACATCATTGTAGAGGAAAGATAAGAATTTTGAATGGATAGAGGAGTGTGTATCCAGTTTTGATTAGTTGAAGCAGTTGTTGACAAATGATTAAATGTTAAAGATTGTAGTTCGGATAAAGAGTTTATAGTATGTACCTATGCTGCAAGATATGATTTGGTCGAGTCTTGAAGAAAGAGGGACAAGTGATATGCTATGATTTTAGGAAACTAAATGAGAATGAGCAAAACTACATGACTCATGATCTTGAGTTGGAAACTGTTATTCGTGCCTTAAATATGTGGAGACGTTATGTTCTTAGTAGGAGGTTTGTGTTGATGAGTGTTCACAGTGGATTGAGTTATTTGTTTGACTAACCAAATTTGAAAGAAAGGCAAGGAAAATGGTTTGCTACACTTAATGAGTTTGAAAATGAGATTATGAACATTAAGGGAAAGGAGAATAGGGTTGTGGATTCTCTCAGTAGGATAGTGCAGTTGAGCCATGTCGCAACAGTGAGATGATATGGGACAGATTTACAAAATATGATCTTACAAGTAAGACAATGGGATGAGAGGTACATGGATCTTTTTCTCAAGTTACAACAGGGTACAGGTGATCAGTATGTGGATTATCATCTTACAAAAGATGGCTTGGTGAGATTTAGGAACAGGATATATGTGCTAGATGATAGAGAATGTAAGAAGCTTATCTTGAGGGAGTTTCATGTAAAACCATACTCATGTCACCTAGAACATCAAAAGATGTTGACAATAGTTAATATGCTCTACTACTAGTCGAATTTGAAGAAGGAAGTGGCAGAGTTCACGGCGAGATGTTTGAATTGTCAGTAGGTCAAAGTAGAGTGTAAGCATCCATGTAGGTTTCTTCATCCTATTCTAATTCTAGAGTGGAAATGGAAAGTAATTTCCATGGATTTAATTACAAGTCTTCTGACAACATTGAGGAAGCATGATTCTATATGGCTTTGGTAGACATGCTGAGAAAGGTACCTCATGTCATTCCAATGAAGACTACTTATCCATCTAATGAGGTAGCACAGGTCTTCATCAAGGAGACCGTGATATTCAATGGTGTTCCGAAGAAGATTGTGACAAATAGGGATGCCAAGTTCACTTCCAATTATTGGAAGGATCTATTTGCAGGATTGGCGACAAAGTTGGCCTTTAGCACAACTTATCATCCATAGATAGATGGATAGATAGAGAGAATCAATAGGATATTGGAGGACATGTTGAGGATGTATGTATTGTATTAGAAAAGGATATGGGAGGATTACCTTCCATTGGTTGATTTTGAATACAACGACGATTATCAGGAGTTACTAAAGATGAGTTTGTCTAAGGCAGTGTATGGTCATAGTTGTAACACTCCCATCGGCTCTTGTGGTCCAGTGAATAGGGAACTTATTGGACCGAACATGTTGTTAGACATAGAATAGGAAATTCAAGTTATAAATAAGAACCTGAAAGTAGCACAGGACAGGTAGAAATGCTATGAAGACCAACAAGGGCATTTAACGAGTTTCAGGTTGGGGAGCATGGGTATTTGCACATCAATCCCAAGAAGAGCTCCTTAAGTATTGGTTCATGTTCCAAGTTGGAACCATGGTATTGCGGGCCTTTTGATATCCTTGAGAGGATTGGATCAGTGGCATAAAGACTTGCACTACCTCCAACAATGAAAGTCCACGATGTTTTCCATGTTTCATTACTTAAAATATATGTAAAGGATATTGATCATGTTATTGATTGGTATGTATTGCAGGTGGATTAAGAAGGAGAATTCCAACCAGAACCCGGATGCATATTGCAGCAAAAACATCTTGTGCTCTTGAGAAAATAACTCGAGTAGGTTAAAGTGTAGTGGAAGCACTTTGGGCCCGATGAAGCTACATTGAAAATGGTTGATTAGATGCGGACTATTTATCCTTCATTGTTTTCCGGTGAAGGAAAATGTCTCTTGGTATTTGTACATATTTTTGTATGGTTTCTATTGTAAATACTACAATGAGAAATGTTTTAAAGCTCCAATAAGTGGTATGGTTGTTATATTTTCATCTTGTCATGATGGTTTTGCTTTTGAGTTAGGATGTCATTATAAACACTGTAACGAGCTGGGTTATAAAGCTCCATAGGAAAAAAAAATTCTCTTCAGTAGTTTTGCCGAGTCTAGGTGTGGTTTAACACCAAGGATGGTGTTCCCCTAAGGGTGAGGGGTTTATAACAACCCCATGTTGAAATTTCATGTAATAAAAGTTAATAAAGGTAAAATAAGACCACAGACAAGGGACACTTGTTCCAAGATGAATGTTGGGAAAAATATCCTAGTGGGTATCACTTCTTGTGTTTTATGGCTAAGGGAAATGATTAAGCACTAGAAAGGAAAAATTGCATTAATTGTCATTTTATTTATGAAAATAATGGAAATCAAGAGAAAATGAAGTTGAAAGGCCACAAGTTGCATGTGAGGAGTAAAATGAAGGAAAATAATGGAAAATTGAAGAAAATGGAGGCCTCATTAATAAAAAGGCTGATGAGGATTAGTTGATACCTTTTTTTGTTAATTTAGTTTTGGAATTAGCTTTAGAGAAAGAAGAAGGGCACCAAGAGAAGAAAGAAAGTAAGCAAGTAGGGAAAGGCAAGGAAAAAAAAGGAAAGGAAAGGAAAGGAAAGAAGGACAAGGAAATCAAAGGAAGGCAAGGATCAAGCACCTTCATTCGGAATACTTGTAGGTAATAGATTTCATGCGTTACTTCCTAGCTTTTTCTTAAATGCACGGTATGCGCGTGTTGGTATATGGTTCTTTTACTATCATTGCCATGGATTTTCCCTGGATTTGAGAGTGGATTTTACCGTAGCCTTGCCATCTATAGATAGCCAAGGTGTGATGGGATTGTTCTCAGTTTGAGCTTTGGATTACCAAATGGCTTTGGAATCCAGGATTAGGTGGTCTGAGGAAAATTCCCAAAGGCCTAGGAATCCCTTGAACGACAATGACGAAATACACAGTAAAGCCTGAGGGTGGAGATAGGAAAATGTAGGTTTTAACCCCATACAGAAATTACCTGCATACAAATTATAAAACACAGAAAATAAAAAATGCGAGAGCATAACACATAAAACACATATACACAGAGATTTCCCCTGGATCCCCAAACCAGCACTACCAGCTTGATTTTTCATTATGTTCCTTTCAATGTTACAATAAATATTTATGCATGCCGAAGCGTTCAATACCATGGACCGAAAACCATCGCATCCAAAAGCATGGACCAAAAACCATCACGTCCAAAAACATGGGTGAAAATCATGCACAAAACCATAGGTAGGCCTGCCCAACCTAGCATAGGGTCCAAAACCAAAATTTTTTGGGGCACTGCCCCGGACCCCATAGAGTGGGGTTACCTCCACCCCTCAAACCCCTTGTGACTCCCCCTGCTACGTAATCAGTGCAATGAAGGCGGGGCTCTGCCCCCCTTCTAACCCCCCGATTAACTACGTGGTCTACTCATGGAAAGAATATAATACAACCAAACAGAAAATTCCTCAAGGATGGTGAAGAAATTTTCAGGCATCCAAGCTTGTTTCATTTTTGTGATCTCGACATTGGTTTAGGTGTGAGAAGGCTACGAAGAGGGTGGAGGTGGTTTAACCTTTGGATTCCATTGGTTGTATTTGGATTTGTTTATCCCAAGAGATCCCACATTCATGCTCGGAATGTGGCAGAGGGTTGACTGGCTGATGAGAGATTTGGCTAAGCCAATCTATGGTCGGGTGGAACGGTGAAGTCCCGAACCGAGTTGGTATTTGGCTATGTTTAATAAAAGCTAGTTTCTCTTTCTTTTGGTAAGGAAATGTACAATTATTATGTGTATTTAATGGTTATTCCCTTATTATTATTTATCTCATTATATTATGGTTATAAACATGGTTATATGGTTGTTCTTAGTCATGGTTCTATTGATGTGTTTACTTGTAACTGAAAAAATAATGAATGAAAGATGTAATTAATGATATGACAACTAATGTGAGAAGGTAGAGACCCTTCTTGTTAAACCTCAATTAAGTTTTCAGTCTTGTATGCTTAGACTTGCATTCATGACCTGTAGGTGCATATATACCAAGTGTTTAGCAAAATGTTAGTCCCTTTTGGGGATGCTCAGATCAAGTCGTGGTACCATTTTTTGTTTGTAAGAATTATGTTCATGCATTTTATGACTTCTGGAAGTTTCAATGATTTCTTGACAGAGGCTTAGCCCCAACCCTAGTAACTAACCTTAATTCTCATAGTCGTTTGCACAACACTAGCAGAAAAATGCTACAGTCGAACGGATGCATGCCTATGGTAGCATCTAGGAACCCATAGTTGCATGGAGGCCTTGGCAAGGGAGTTACTGGGGCTCAAGGTCAGGGGAAAAGTAAGTTGTCTCAGGGGTTGGACACCTAGATGGGTTGGGTTACTCATGGAGATCCTACGACACTTGAGGGAAGTCACTAAGGTCTTTAGTTGTGGACTCCATTTCTTGAAGGTGACATAGGAGGTTGAGTCATATCATAGTGACCCTCAGCTCATGTTTACCCCAGGAAAGTTGGTGAAAGTGGGTAAATGTGGGAGGAGGCATTACATGTAGGATGGATCGAAAGAGTTAGGGCTTCTACTTTTCACATGAAACTATATCCAATGAAGCAATTTTAACCCAAAATCGCATTGATTAGTCCCAAAATTAGGTATATTGTACTTTCAACACGTCTATTTTTTCATTGAGTTTGGAAATTAACCCTTTGAATTCCTTTGTAGCCAATTCCATAGAGTTGGATAGTTATGTGACCCTCCTCTATATGTAACAAGGGTTTTAATGTGTGGTTGTTTCAAATTGTTTGATTGTTCATTTATTTTAACACAATACTAATATTATTATGTTATCTCTCATGAAGGTAATAATCGTGGAACTTATGGGATCCTTGTAAACATACAATAAATTATAACATTGGGTTTCAACACTTTGATTCCAACATTTTCCTTACAAGTTGGCATTCTCCATAGTGCCTCCTCTTCTCTTGAGTGACCAAGCTAGGGGAATACTTATGGACTCATCCACAAGTCCTCGAAATTTCAATTTGATGTTAGTTATTTAGTTTTGGTGTTTAGAGTGAACCAAGTAGGTTTCGGTTCACTGTTTGTTTTCAAGGTTTCTTGAAGACCCTCTCAGACTAGATCTGTGATGACTACTTCACATATAACGGCTTATGATTTCAGATTTAATAGTAGAACTTTAATATAATTGTTATATTGTTGTTTTAAAAATTGGGGGACTCTAAGGTCTTCTATGTCACCTCTGAATTTTATTATTCTGGTCATTTTTCCTTTTAATACAATGGCCTTGTAGTCGTGTATATGATTCTCTGAGTTTGTCAATTTTTTATATAATAACGTTTGGCCAAATCAAACTAACCAATATTTGTTTTGATTTCACACACAAGATTTACTTCTCGTCTCTTTGATTTTCATGACTTCCTTTTTTTATACACAAACATAAACTTATTTTACCATGTTATGGTAACCCTGTGTTGAGTTATAGAGCTAAGAAAATTCTTTGGCCTTATTGTTTCTTTGAGGCCTTAGTTCAATTATTTTTAGGGAGATAGTTCAAAAATAAGATGCATTATTATTGGTTTTTAGTTTTTATTTTAATTAATGTAACTAAGATGATCCCTCTAGTTAATCACAAGAGGAATACTATTAATGCGTTAGGGCTCTTCTATATAATTCTCGTCCAATGAAAATCAACTTGTACTACAACACTATTTAACTAACTCGTTACTAAGTACAATATTTTCCATTTCATACCAGATTGAATACTTTATATTATTATATGCATCTATCTAATCACTCTTGTATACGTTCTCTATTGAATATATCATAGTTCCCTTTCATTACAGTCTAGTCTATAAGCTTGTTGATAATAGAAATAAATTTCGTCCCTTATTTAATTTCAAAGGATCGATCAAATATGTATAAAGAAAAAAATTATATTTTAAAAAATCTCCACGAATCTGTATACTAGTAAACCCTAGACTACCGACTACCATCTTGATTATTCTAACTAGCGAATATAAATTCTCGTTAAAGAATTCGTTTATCATTAAAAGGTTTGTACATTAGTTCTGTATCTGCCATTTACCTACTTAGCTAGACTTACTAACCAAAAATTTTCCATATTTAATCAGAGAGAAGAACATAAGAATTTTGTAGATTGTTTTTCATTTAACATTTATTCATGTGCTTCAATAATCATACATGATCATATGAAGGCTTCAATATTCTTAGCATAACCTCAATAGAATGATAATAACAAAGTCATCTTGTTTTACTATCCTTCAACTTTTTTCCAATAAAACTTGTCTTACATGTGAATGCTTCCTCATACATGCATATAGATTTTATAACATCCTATCTTCGTGAAATGAATTGTTTATTTTCGCAATCCACTAGTATCGATAAGCATAATATTTATGCATGCATCTATACATATTTAATAATAAAAAAATAATAGAACTAACAAAATATACATATCTTCATGAAATATGTTAACAATTACAATAAAGTAAAAAAAACATACACTTTTCTTTTACTAGTGGATAAAATAAACTAATACAATAATACATAAGAATTTGACCAAAAATCTCATACAACGAGTTTGATCGAGGAATACTGATGAATGAATCACATTCCACTCAACCATGAATTACCTCTACTAGTTCTCCCAAGCTAAGATATTTTTCCCTACTGGTATCAAGAACAACCTCTTTGATTCCTAAGTGGTTCATTTTATAGATTTCTTTCTAGCTGATTCTTTTAGCAGCATCTTACTTTAAGGTTTGTATTTCTTTTGCCTAGTCATTTTTGTTTTAGTTTTTTCAAGAAAGATATTTTTCTTTTTCTTTAAATCAAACCTTTATTTACCGTTCTTCTTTATTCCACCCCACTTAGTATATATCTCGAACTAAGTGATAATGTAACCTTTCTATCCCATTATATTAATATTTTTAATTATTTTCTCCTATGGATTTTTAGGAGACTTCTACGGAAGGTGCACCATGTGAACATTAACCATTTTTTCAAAATTTTCCATAAATTGGAAAGAAGTCTTTAATACTCTAGTGCTCTTTCCTCAATATTCACAACAAGCAATATCATTTATTAATTTAATAATAAAATAAAATATAATTCTATCATCATTTTCTTTCCATCCACCTTCCATAGCCATTAGGTCCACAATAATTTAAAAGACTAAAGATAGTCATCTCTGAAAAGCAAGACATAAGACATAGGGGTGTTACATATATATTGAAATTGCTTTTATTGTTGTTCCTAGAGGAGATATGCAATTGAGTATGGAGAATATGTTGTACTGAAATATTAGAGAAAGGTCTAAATCAACAAGTAACAATAAAATGTTATGTTGATTCAATTAAATAAAAAAATGTGAAAAAAATAAAATCTGATTTCTTTCAATTTCTTTCAAAAAACAATCATAATATGCATATCTTCATTAAAATAAATTAAAATAATAGTGATTCAGTTTTTAAGCATGATATTTTAGAAAATATGATTAATAAATGTATATTTATAAATATACTAGTTATAAATTAGGATTACAATATAGATCAAAATGATTATTTATATTTTTAACCATCACATTCCAAAATTTTATATTTAAATTTAATTCATAAATATAAAAGCATAATACTTATAATAAATTCTTTTTTTCTTGTCTGTAAGTTTCTATGGGTAAAGTTTGAAGAAGAGAAATCTGCTCCATAGTTTAGTTTTTAAGACGACATTTAATAGTTTAATTTTTAAGACGACATTTCAATTCCATATTAAGACCCATCATGAGGACAAAAATATTGAAAGAAGAAAAAGAAAAAAATTATAAATATAGATAAGAAGAAAAGAAACTAAATGACAAATGAAAGAAAATAACCCTAACAAATCTAAGAACTAGAAGACGCATAGTTCGAAAATTATAATAACATGTATATAGAATTAAATACTCATGGTTTAAGAAATATATTAAGAGATTAATAATTATTAAACAATATTCTGGCCTAATTTTAGATAATCGATCCTTAAAAATTAATATTAAATTATAATAACATGTAAATATAATTAAATCCTCGTATATTATTAAAAATAAACATGTATATTTTTAAGGTATTAATCAATTTCTACATTGGATTAATTAATAATGAAATTGTAATAATAGATTATTGTGTTAATATTAATATAATAAACTATAATTAGTCTATTAATATTAATGAAATATAATAATATATCAATATAATTATTAATTAATTATAATAATAATATTATTGTATTAATATTAATATAATAAACTATAAATTATTCTATTAATATTAATGGAATATAATATAATATTAATATAATTATGAATATGGTATTATTAATTAATTCTTAAAATTATAAATAACGTTAAACTTTAGAGATGAGGGATTAGATGAAGCCAATTTTTATTCACTTCAAGTTTATTTTCTCGATTAAGATTGTTATGATGTTTCATTATATCAAGTCTCTCTCTAATCATTCTTTTTTGGTAGTGATCTTCTATTAAGATAATTTTTGTATCGTCCAAGCATATATGATGCTTAGATTGAAGGGAGTGTTCAACTAGAGCAAAGGTACGAGAGCGTTGATTCTTGATGTTTGCTACATGTTCTTTACTTCTAATTTTAAAGGATATTTTTGTTTCATAATGTAGCTTTCACCACAAGAGGAATTGATCATGTAAACCCTTTCAAGTTGTTTTTGATCAATCTTGTCCTTTACTCATTTCATTTTGTGTTTAATTGTTTCCATTGTTTTGAATATAGAACCAATAATCCATTTCGTGAGAATTTTGGAAATTATCTCTGTGACACCACAAATATATGGAATATGAGTCTTCTTATTAGAGGGTTGCATGTTTTCAAATTCGTGAGGGGTGGCGTGAGGTGGAGTTTTCTTCTTAGCTTTTTTATGGCTTTAGGAATGTCTTTATTTTTACATTCAATCATATTAAAGAACTTAGTAAGGTGGTTTATTCCTGGTCCAAGTTTTCTTGATTAGATATTTGAACTTCTCTTAGGGCCAATGTATTAAGAAGTTCAAACATCTGAGGGGATAATGGTAAGAGTCTCTGTGTAGGTAGCTATCAATGAGTTTCTTTTCTAAATAGCTGACGAAAAAGCTCCCATCCTCATGTCTACTAATAAGCACATCAAGGAAGGCAATACATATATTGTTTTCAAGCTCGAGAGTGAATTTTATGTCTTTAGATATTCCATTCAAATGATCGAAAAATTTCTTGACTTCCTCCTTTCCATGTTTCCAATTAGAATTAGTATTATAAATATACATTTTCAATATTTTTGGTTTCAATGGATAGGATTATAATGCCTTCTTTTCAAATTTTTCCATGTAGAGGATAGCTACAATAGGTCATAAGGGGGAGCTCGTAGCAACACTAGTGACCTACTCATAGTATTCTCCTTGGAAGCTAAATAATGTAGACTGAATGCATACTTCAACAAGTTTGGCAGTTTCAAAGTCTATGACTTCATATAGAACATTAATAGCATCTACTAAGGGAATTTTGGTCAACAATGAGGCCAGATCAAAACTCATAATAGTGTCCTTCTTTTCCATTTTTTAATTCTTGATTAGTTAAAAAAATCATAAGACTCCTTAATGAAGGACTGAATTTTTCCGCCAAGGGGGTTTAATGTGCTAATAACATATTTAGCTAAGGCATATGTCGAGGAGCCAATGGCATTAAGAATTGGTATTAATAGAATACCATTTCTATGAGTATTAGGGAGACCATATGTTCTAGGTGTTATATGAGAGGTTGGGAGAAGTTTCTTCTTATTCCTCTCATCCAATTTAAAAACATTGATTCCTTTTCTCACATATTTTATGACCTTAGAGATAGGTTTTTCTTTAAAACTCCCGTAGTCGTCAAAATTGAGATGATCCCTCATTTTTTCAATGTAGCTATATTTTTATTTAGGATTATAGTGACACCACCTTTGTCAACTTTGATAATGACAATATCCTCATTATTCTTTAGATTTTTTAAGGTTAATAATTCACTTCTGCTCAAATTACTTCTGGGTGACTTGGATTTTCTAAAAATTATAGCACAAACTTGTTTATCATTTCTTTATTTTCTTCTTTCTCTAAATGTTGTATATTATCCACTCTATAACATAAGATGCTTTCCGTTAGAATCCTTCTAGGAGCAATGGAAAAATTAAATCCTTTATTGAGAACATTAATCTCATCTTTGCTAAAATTGTAATTAGAGAGATTAATTACCTTTTATTTCCAAACATCCTTGAGAGTGTTGGTGTTGTAATAATTATTTTGATTGACCACACCAGCATTGTTGTTATCATTTGTATTGATAATTTCAATAAACTTATCGCAAAGAGGGTTTCCTATATTACTATTGGACCTGCTTACCGTCCTATTTAAATAGTCCTTGCTGTCGAAATAGGGTATCCATGTAATTCTCGCTTGTATTATCCCTCAACGAATTAATGAAATTATAGTTGTTGGTATCCATGTAATTGTCACTTGTACTAAAACAAATTAATGACTTTTTCGGAATTGAAAGACATGCAATTCTCCTAATTATTCGAATTATCTCCGAATTAACATTACTAATGTCGTTCTTAGCTCCACCCGAAATCTTTTTATGGGGCCGGAGGTCTACGCTGGTGGTGGAAGGGGAGTTCGAATAATTGTAACGAACTTCAAATTTGATTCAACACAATCCTGAGTTTGTATGACGTTCAAGGGGCTGGAAAGTTTTCAAAGAAAGGAAGTATCATTCTTAATTACCATAGCCAGGTCTTCACTACAGTTTAGCGATTGGTTTGAGTTGATCGAAGACTTAATAAAGTTCTTTGGAGCGCTTGATGTTATCTGTCCACTCCTCCACACACATATAAAATCAAGGTTATACCAATCACATTAAAAAATTAAACTTATCAAATTTATAAAATATGTGAAATATATGCATATGAATAAGTATTTCAATGAAACCTAAAATACTATTATTTTTATATTTTTATATATAAAGATGTCAAATTTATATAAATATGAATAATATTATTAGAAATTAGCTTAAATATATTTTAAATTTGAATTTTCCAAACTCCAAAATAAATCCAATTTTTATAAGTGTAAATTCACTTTTTTTTTTCCATATGATATTTATGGACACTTTCTAAATTAAATTTTAAGATAAATATATATTAATTATTATTATAAAATTTATTCATAAATAAATATATGAAATATTTAAAAAAATAAATTAAAATGTAATGCAAACTATGTAAATTATGTATAAATAAAATAAAATTGTATTTAATTTATATAAAACAAATATATTTAAGTAATTTTCATAAAATACATAATTGTCAAATTAATTGGTTATAGATATTATTTTAATAAATAAAGTGATAACATATAAAATTTGTTGGTTATAGATATCATTTTAATAAATAGAGTGGTAACATATCAAATTGGTTGGTTATTGTGTGAGAGGAGCTTTACCTCCAATATAGAGGAGGTCTTGTCATGTTGTCTCTTTTTTTTTAAACGAAACTAATAAAATTTATATTAAAATAGAAAAATATATGGTCAAAATATTTACATGTTTTAGAGATATTCAAAGCTCGCAATTTGAGATTGAGCATGGATGCTCAATCCAAACCCTCAAGTAAGTTTCCCTTGACACAAAAATTTTAGTCCCTTTTCAAGTAAATTTTTTCCAAAAATCCCCAATATCCTAACACGTTTACATTTCATTTTTCACTGATTTTATTTTGATTTAGCTCGACTTCTTGTTTCTCTTGGTAAAAATATTTTTCCTTTCTTCCCAACTTGAGTCTAGCCCACTTTTTTTGCAAATTCTAGTGAATCATTCTTCGGAAAGTGCACGATAATATTCTTGAAATCTTCCCCATTCACCTGATCTTCCCAAGAAGTCTCCTTTTCCGCATTATTCATTATGGTTCTTTAAGTGGTTCTATTTTCCATGAGGGATTATTGCTTTTCCACTAATGTTGCATCCGAGGAATCCTTACTAGAGACTAGACGTTCCTCGTTGGCATGCAATTTTTCCTACTTAGATTTTGCTCTTGTGCATGTGTTTGCTTTAATTGTATCTGCTCCATTCTTATCTCTTGGTTCTTTCTTGCCCTAAATCTCTTCATCTTTTTATATGGTATAGTGATGACCTTGTGCTCCTTCCAACCATTTGAACCGTGAATATTTTTTTTGGTCTTTTATATTCCAAGAACATTTGGGCTAGTTTTTAATTGCATAGCTAGTTTCACACCATTCTCTACACTAAAATGAAATATTCTCATAGTTGAGCTTCTAGACACAAACAAAACTTATAGCCATCACATTAATCTTCGTGGAAAAACCCTTGTTGAAGTTCATCTCCACATGATTGTGGGCATAAGCAGTCATGTAATTTTTTTGATGATAAAATTTTCACAACGCATTCCCAATGGAGGAAATCAATGTAATATTAAAAAAATGGAAGGGGAGGTTCAAAAGCATTACCCAAAATGGAGTTGTGGAGATTGATGTCATTATCAGATCAAAAGTGGGAGTCTAGGGCTATGTGAAGAGACTAGCATTGCCCAAAAACCATGACTTAGGTTCATACATGGCCTTCATATCCTCTATATTATCAAAAACCATAGCAAGAAAACTCTCAACAATAGTGTAAATGCTCAGTTAGTTCGTAAAAAGGGGCTTCCATGTGTCAAAGGCCCCTTTTTGCAAATCAACTAGCCATAGACAATACACATTAAACCTACAAACTAAGTCATTCCCTAAGAAATTAATCTTCAGAGAAAAAGCTTCCTCATCCACATGAACATTGGGGGAAGAAATTGCTTGAACCATCAGAAGAACAGAACAAAATTTCAACATAGAATTTTATGAAACCGAATAAAATCTAGCTTAACATTCTACTATGCCTACTAAAGAAAATCTCCTTTTAACTGAATCATAGTTATTCATCATTGAACAATATGTTAAAGACATCTGTGTAAAATCCATGCAACCAAAGCAAATAGTGGACAAATAGGGTGAAACCCTAACCACCACCACAAGGTTTTCCAAACATCCTCCATATAAATCGACTATCTTGCAACTTTTTTCTATGTTTTTTTGTAATGTTATATTTAAAAATAATAAAATAATATTTACATCAACAAATTAAAAGAATAGTAATAAGAAAAAAATCTTTCAATATATGCTACAAATAAAATACTTCAGTTTCCATCTCACTTTTAGTTCAACTTTATATACAACGATGAAATAATTTAAAGGGAAAACAATTAATGTAATATGTAATGTAATATAAAATTAATGAAAATGAAATGTTTAATATGGGTTATAAATAAAAATACTTCAATGTCCATGTTTAGTAAAATATTTTAATGTCGAATATATAGATGGAGACAAAAAAAGAGCCATAGAGTTCTTATTATATAATTAATAGGTATTTCATAATTGCATTGAGAGGTGCTCTCAAACCCAATATGGTAGAGATATTGTAATGTCTTGTCCCCTCATGTTTAACATTTTGACCTAAAAATAAAATAAAAAATAAAAATTAATTAAATTATAAGTTAAAATAATTAATCTACCATCGATGGTTTTTAGACTCTATATTTTGAATATAATATTCTAAAATGTAATTTTTTAATTTCAAAAAATAATATAATATTTTATATCTTTTCAATAATATTATTCATTTTTTTAACTTGTTGAAAAAAAATGAAAATAAAATAACCTTATGTGAAAACATTTTTATTTGGTCAATATAAAATAGAATTAAGTAAAAAATAACATTAAAATAAGATAACTTCATCATATTGATCCATTGTATCAACCCATAGTATGAGAACCCCTCGTACTAACCCATGGTATTCATGTGGAATATAGCATATTTAAAGTGTGAAACTAAACCAACCTAGATCCATCATAACTTCGGATCTACCAAGATTCCATGTTAAGATGGATATGGGTTATTTTTTTTTTTTTTTTGCTGAGTAAAGGCTATGCTAATTATATTAAAAAACAAAAAAAGTATGTACAGGAGGTGAGAACCTCTGAGAACGAGTGTTCAGCTCTCTGGCAAAACTAACATCATCTATCTTGATTGTCTGCATATACATGCTTACAAGAATACCAGCAACGAGGATATGTGCTGACCAAGACAAACATAAACTGACCAAGACATAGACTGACCAAGACAAACATTGACTGGCATTGACCTGTAGCAAAAACTGGAACTGATCCCAGACCCCGTGACCCAGTACAAAAAACAGTTTTTGTGGCCAGCAAATTTATAATTGCGTCGGGCCATCATACCAAAAATAAGCAAAAAGGAAATCCAGCATTCGCCTGATATCAGGCTTACCCCAAACGCACTTGCCATTAGTTGCCCTGCTTCTTGCGCTCCTCAGCTGCTTGCTCCAGTTCTCGCTTCTTGCGATCCTCTGCTGCGCGAACCGGGTCTCGTTCCCATGTAACTTCCATGCCAGTCGGAATGTCTTCAAGACGCTCGATGCCCGAAGGTAACTTGAGGTACAAAGTGTAATCGAAAGTGTCTTCCGACTCTTCAGGCTTTGCCTTACTCAGAGGAGAGTGAGGCTGGTCAATTTGAGCTTCCATGAGAGCCTCTGGAAGACCTTCTGAACTAACCCCCGGTTCCTTCCCCTTGAGACTGGTAAATTCTTTTAAGGCTTACGCTTGCTCTGCTGAGTAGCCATAGGTGCTGTCTTCATCCATCTTGCTCTGAAGTTCCGGACTGTAGGAGCTATCTTTCATCTTGGAATTGTTATCTGAGGAGGGGGGCGTCTTATCCTCCTTATCCGCCGGCCAATTTCCTTCTACCTCATCCTCCTCAGCGAAAATAACTGTAATCATGGCTTTCACAACTGGTTTGTCCCTCTTGCGGCGATAATAAAGGGTCGCCGTCTGCACTTAATTTTCCAAATCCGCCACAGAGGAAGTCGAATCACCCGAGGGAGGCGAAGCACAGGCCAGAGGAGTGATACGCCTCAGGCTTGAATGGAAACTGTCCCTGGTTCGGCTCTGTCATGAATTGCCTCCCCTGCGAGGCTTGCGATACCCACCACGCGGAGCCATACTGATCCTAGAGAAAAACTTAAAGGCCTAGTGCCTTCTGCGAACGGAGAGAGTGTCACAGCGAATGAAACCACGATGGTTCCGCGTCCCAACTTCCACCTGCAAGTGCACTCTGGTCGATTGCTCACACACAGCGTTAATGAAACAGGGGAAAGACTCGAGGGTGGGAATTCTGCCCTCAGAGCTCCCCTCTTCCATGCCCACCTGAACGACCAACTCTCCAGAGTGACAACCGAATTGCAAACAGAGCCACAAGAATGTTTCTGCCATCGCCATTAACAAATATCTGGTGTCTGCACCTTGGGAAGACCCCGGCAATGAATGCGCGTTAAATTCATTCGGGCGAAAACCAGCCCGTAGCCCATGGCACCCACCTGGCTATAGCGTGGCACCATGCCTTCGGCGTGTGGACGTCCTTTCATTATTGAATACATCCCTTAACACCCGCATCCGGGTTATATGGGTTGTTTTAAGGTATGAGAGAGATTTGTAATTCCTTCAATGTTAAAATGGAGTTGACATGTAAAATTTAAATATATAAATATATATATATATATATGTGTGTGTGTGTGTGTGTTGTGTGTGTGTGTGTGTGTGTGTGTGTGTGCGTGCATATCATATACATATACATATACATATACATACACACACACACACACACACACACACGCATATCCCATGGATACAAGTTTCCTATTTCTTGATGCAATGAAAATAAACTTGGAACCAATTTCATGGGTTGGGTGATCTACTTCCAATACTTGAGTGCTATTCACCAATATTGACAAAGTCCAATAGAGCAATTTAACTCAAAAAGTGAAGACGAGATTTCCACTCTTAATTCTTAAAGCATTGCTCCTTGAGGACATTTCGAAAAGGTGATTTACTTCTAGACATTCAAATTCCTGTGTAAGGGTGTCTTATGCTCTAACACACTTCTATTAGGTGATTTTAGTAACGATTTCCATTAAATTTTTAACAAGAATTTTCTACCCATCTAGCACACACAATTAGCTAGAGAAGATGTTATTTCTCGTCCCAATATTTTTTCCCACAAACTAAAATCCTCAATTCATTAGCTCATAAGTTTTTTTTCTACATCGTTTCTCTTCAATGTAGTCCAATAAGAGTTTGACACCATCATCCACTGAAATTCATACCCAATGCACTACTTCGCCCAATGAAATTTCAAGTCTCACATATTAACCCTTTGCAATGATCTCAACTCAAGTTTTGATGACACTCATACTCACACATAATAAAATGAGTTCCCCTCTCATTCCTTTCATTCACATCCTCCATTTATAGGGTTATTTCACATAAAAACCCTCAATTTTCTCATTCATATATCATACACACAAAGTTGTTGGTTTACTTTGTATTTTCTCTAGATTAGATGCATATTTTAACCAAACAAAATATTGGAATCTATTTAATAACAGAACAATAAAATAAAAATAACACGAAGAGTTGATAGAAACCTTTCACATTTCATTACTAAAAATGTGTACACACATCTAAGTTAGGATCTATTATGTTGTGTGGTCAATCGACCAACTTGCTTCGAGAACCAAGTAAACCAATCCCTACGAATGCCTTGTGGCATACACTTTATGCTAGGAAACCTTCACTTCCATCTCACTTAAGTGAACCTCCTACAAAACTATAGTTGATTCTAACAATAGAATTATTTTTTTCTTCTATTTTAAGTATTAAGGGGTTTTCGCAGTGAATTATAATAGATATCTTTTTATGGGATTCAAGTGTGCTATGTAAGTCATTCGTGTATGACCATTTCCATGAGAGGTAGTCGTAGCTGACTAATTTCTCATGGTTTTTTAATAGTCCATTTAGCACTCATTGCATTGGGTGATGCTCACAAGGGTGAAGAAGTGGGATTGAAACCAGTGAAATGTATCACATAGCATCAATCATCACTTCAATGGCTTGCACCTGGTAACCAAGAATTCCTGCGAGGTTACCCCTCCCAGATCACCTTTGGCTCAAGCACACTTAATTGTGGATTTTTCCCCACAATTAACCCCACTTAGCTTGCTACCCAATTTGCAAAACCTTAGCAAATATTGTGCCTCATGAACCATTGAAGTAGATTTCCCTTGACTCTTTTGAATTTAAGTATTAACGGGTTTTCGTAGTGCATTATATTAGATATCATTTTTTGGGGTTCAACTGCGTTAACTAAGTCATTCATATATGACCATTTCCATTAGAGGTAGTTGTAACTGACTAATTTCTCATGATTTTTGAATTGTCCACTTAACATTCATTGAATCAAGTGATGCTCGCAGGGGTGAAGAACTAGGATTGAAAGTAGTGAAATGTATCACATAGCATCAATAGTCACTTCGTGGGCTTGCACCCAGTAACCAAGACTTCCTGGGAGCTCACCCATCCTAGATCACCTCTACCTCAACATTATCTTATCTTTATAATCACTCATGAGTTTAGATATTTTGATCTCCTTGAACTTTTCCTGACTATGGAAGTTTGTTACAATGACCCAACATTTACCCAATGACTCATATTTGATTGAAAACTCATTAATCCATTTCGAACCTTATAAAACTAATTACTTGCAAAGTATAAAGAAATTCAAATATTTTTACATGAATTTTACAATAAAAACCCTCCTTGGGCTAGTATTGAGACCTTAGGTATATTGGGTGTGTGTTATATTATTTCCACGACTAGAGCCACCCATTGTACATGGTTGGATTTAAGCCAATCCAACCATCACCTTCATGTTTGATCCTCATTGATAGAGTCCTAGACCCTCTAACACCCTCATCCAACCTTCATCTTCCTTTTCCCACCATTTTTCCTCCTCCAAACCTTCAAAAATCACTTTCGACCTACTCCTGTAGAACTTCCTATAGATCCCCTACAGACTTCCTGTAGAAGTTCATGCAAGCAATTTTTCAAAATCTAATCGCAATGGAATTCTCCAGAAGGGTGCTAGGGACTCCTTAGGTCCTCTCCACACCTTCCTCATCACCTGCAATAGCCAAATCCATCTCCTTTCGCCACCAAACATCTGCATAGTCAAATAGTTAAAACACAACCATAATATTCCTGCATAAAATTGCTCAAAAAGTACAAAACGATGGTTCTTCAACATTTTCCTTTAGAAGTAGCTTAAGTACATGCATTTTATCTTGACAATAGTCCATGGAATCCATTTCAGTAGTTTCATCTCTTTTTCTTGCAAAAGTAGGGTTAGTGCGTAAAACTAGGGTTTGCTAGGGTTTGCATTTCCTTTCAGCTTTCATCCTCTTTCTGCAAGTAGAATAGCCTCTTTTGAGTTAGCTTTCTTCCATCACAATTAAAAGCTTCTTCTGAGAACTCATAAAAGTTGGCTTGAGCTCCTAGTGAACTTGTGTCAGCTGATCAAGTGACAGCCTGCAGTAAGAGCTAGCACTTGTGCATATAGCACCATCGCTTCCAAGTTTGTTACGAACTACCGGGTTGATAAAAGTAAAGAAGGGAGTCCCAGGAGTTGCAGCATCATCGCTGCAATACTAGAGCCCACCATCTTTGTTGAGTTATAGAGCTAAGAAAATTATTTGGCCTTATTGTTTCTTTGAGGCCTTAGTTCAATTATTTTTAGAGGGAGTTCAAAGATAAGATGCATTATTATTGGTTTTTAATTATATTAAATTTAGCCATCAATTTTTAATTTGATTAATGTAACTAAGATGATCTCTCTAGTTAATCACAAGAGGAATACTATTAATGTGTTATGGCTCTTCTATATAATTCTCGTCCAATGAGAATCAACTTGTACTACAACACTATTTAACTAAGTGGTTACTAAGTACAATATTTTCCATTTCATACGAGATTGAATACTTTAGATTATTATATGCATCTATCTATTCAATCCTATATACATTCTCTATTGAATATATCATAGTTCCCTTTCGTTACAGTCTAGTTTGTAAGCTTGTTGATAATAGAAATAAATTTCGTCCCTTATTTAATTTCAAAGGATCAATGAAATATGTATAAAGAAAAAAATTATATTTTAAAAAATCTCCAAGGAATCTGTATACCAATAAACCCTATATGACCATGTTGATTGTTCTAACTAGCGAATATAAATTCTCATTAAAGAATTCATTTATAATTAGCATATTTCTACATAAGTTCTCTATATGCCATTTACTTACTTAGTTAGACTTATTAACCAAAAATGTTCCATATTTAATGAGAGAGAAGAACATAAGAATTTTGTAGATTCTTTTTCATTTAGCATTTATACATATACTTCAATAATCATACATGATCATAAAAAGGCTTCAATATTCTTAGCATAACCTCAATAGAATGATAATAACAACTTCTTCTTTTACTATCCTTCGATCTTTTTTCCAATAAAACTTGTCCTACATTTGAATGCTTCCTCATACATGCATATAGATTTTATAACATCCTATCTTCGTGAAATGAATTGTTTATTTTTGCAATCCACTAGTATCAATAAGCATAATATTTATGCATGCATCTATACATATTTAATAATAAAAAATTAAAAGAACTAACAAAATATACATATTTTCATGAAATATGTTAACAATTACAATACAAGTAAAAAAACATACACTTTTCTTTTACTAGTGGATAAAATAAATTAATTTTATAATAGATAATAATTTCACCAAAAATCTAATCCAACAATTCTAATTGGGGAATAGTGAGGAATGGATCACAATCCACCCAACCATGAATTACCCCTACTAGTTCCCCCAAGCTAAGATATTTTTACCTACTGGTATCGAGAACTACCTCTTTGATTCCTAAGTGGTTTATTTTATAGATTTCTTCCCAGCTGATTTTTTTAGTAGCATCCTACTTTAAGGTATGTATGTCTTTTGCCCAGTCGTTTTTGTTTGTCTTTTCAAAAAATATATTTTTCTTTTTCTTTAAGTCAAACCTTTATTTACCGTTGTTCTTTATTCCACCCCACTTAGTATCTATCTCGAACTAAGTGATAATGTAACATTTCTCTCCCATTATGCTAATATTTTTAATTATTTTCTCCTATGGATTTTTAGGGGACTTCTTGGGAAGGTGCACCCTGTGGACATTAAACATTTTTTCAAATTTTTCCATAAATTGGAAAGAAGTCTTTAATACTCTCGTGCTCTTTCCTCAATATTCACAAGCAATATCATTTAATTAATTTAATAATAAAATAAATTATAATTCTATCATCATTTTCTTTCATCCAGCTTCCATAGCCATTAGGTCCACAATATTTAAAAGACTAAAAAATAGTCATCTCCCTCAATATTCACAAGCAATATCATTTATTAATTTAATAATAAAATAAAATATAATTCTATCATCATTTTCTTTCCATCCAGCTTCCATAGCCATTAGGTCCACAATAATTTAAAAGACTAAAATAGTCATCTCTGAAAAGCAAGACATAAGACATAGGGGTGTTACATATATATTGAAATTGCTTTTATTGTTGTTCTGAGAGGAGATATGCAATTGAGTATGGAGAATATGTTGTACTGAAATATTAGAGAAAGGTCTAAATCAACAAGTAACAATAAAATGTTATGTTGATTCAATTAAATAAAAAAATGTGAAAAAAATAAAATCTGATTTCTTTCAATTTCTTTCAAAAAACAATCATATAATATGCATATTTCATTAAATAAATTAAAATAATAGTGATTCAATTTAAATGATATTTTAGAAAATATGATTAAATAATATATATTTATAAATATACTACTTATACATTAAGATTCAATTTACAACATACAAAATGACTATTTTATTTTTAACCATCACATTCCAAAATTTTATTTTAAATTTATTCATAAAATATAAAAGCATAATACTTATAACATTCAAATTTATATTTAAATTTAATATAAAATATTAAAGCATAATACTTATAATAAATTTCTATGAGTAGAGTTTGAAAAAGAGAAATCTGGAATTTGCTTCATAGTTTAGTTTTTAAAACAACGTTGCAACTCCATACTAAGGGACAAAAATGTTTGATAGAAGAAAAAAAAGAGAGACTATAAATATAAATAAGAAGAAAAGAAAATAAATAACAAAATGAAAAAAATAACCCTAACAAGTCCAAGAACTAGAAAACGCATAGTTCGAAAATTATAATAGCATGTATATATAATTAAATACTCATGGTTTAAGAAATATATTAAGGTATTAATAATTATTAAAGGATACTCTGGCCTAGTTAATTATTATTAGATAATCGATCCTTAAAAATTAATATTAATTATAATAACATGTATATATAATTAAATCCTCGTGGTTTAGGAAATATATTAAGGTATTAATAATGATTATAGAAGATTCTAACCTATTAATTATTATTGGATAATCGATCCTTAATTTAATATTAAGCAAATAAAATATGATTATATAATATACTAACTACTTCGATTAGTATGTTATTAATTTAAAAATATGTTTTTACATCAAATAAAACCATATTTAATATAATTATTAATTAAATTATAATAATAGATTATTGTATTAATATATATAATAAGTTATAAATTATTTTATTAATATTAATGAATATAATATAATATTAATATAGTTATGAATATGGCATTATTAATTAATTCTTAAAACTATAAAGCATGTTAAACTTTAGAGATGAAGGATTAGACGAAGCCAATTTTTACTCACTTTAAGTTTATTATCTCGATTAAGATTGTTAGGATGTTTCATTATCTCAAGTCCTTCTCTAAACATTCTTTTTTGATAGTGATATTCTATTAAGATAATTTTTGTATCGTCCAAGAATATATGATGCTTAGATTGAAGGGAGTGTTCAACTATAGCAGAGGTACGAGAGTGTTGATTCTTGATATTTGCTGCATGTTCCTTAATTCTAATTTTAAAGGATATTTTTGTTTCACTAATGTAGCTTTCACCACAGGAGGAATTGATCTTGTAAACCCTTTTAAGTTGTTCTTGATCAATCTTGTCCTTTACTCATTTCATTTTGTGTTTAATTGTTTCCACTCTTTTGAAAACAAAACCAATAATCCATTTCCGGAGAATTTTGGAAATTATGTCTGTGATGCCACATATATATGGAATATGAGTCTTCTTATTAGAGGGTTGCATGTTTTCAAATTCATGAGCGGGTGGGACGAGCTGGAGTTTTCTTCTTAGCTTTTTTTATGGCTTTAGGAATGTCTTTGGTTTTACATTCAATCATACTAAAGAATTTAGTAAGGTGGTTTAATTCCTGGTCCAAGTTTTCTTGATGAGATATTTGAACTTCACTTAGGGCCAATGTATTAAGAATTCCAAACATCTGAGGGGATAATGGTAAGAGTCTGTGTGTAGGTAGCTATCAATATGAGTATCTTTTCTTAATACCTGATGAAGAAAGCTCCCATCCTCATGTCTACTAATAAGTACATCAAGGAAGGGAATACATCTATTGTTTTCAAGCTCGAGAGTGAATTTTATGTCTTTAGATATTCCATTCAAATGATCTAAAAATTTCTTGACTCCCCCCTTCCCATGTTTCCAATTAGAATTAGTATTATAAATGTACCTTTTCAATATTTTTGGTTTCAATGGATAGGATTATAATGCCTTCTTTTCAAATTTTTCCATGTAGAGGTTAGCTACAATGGGTCATAAGGGGGAGCTCGTAGCAACACTAGTGACCTACTCATAGTATTCTCCTTGGAAGCTAAATAATGTAGATCGAATGCATACTTCAACAAATTTGGGAGTTTCAAAGTCTATGACTTCATATAGAACATTAATAGCATCTACTAAGTGAATTTTGGTGAACAATGAGGCCACACCTAAACTCATAATAGTGTCCTTCTTTTCCATTTTTTAATTCTTGATTAGTTAAAAAAATCATAAGACTCCTTAATGAAGGATTCAATATTTCGAAAAGGGGGCTTAATTTGCTAACAACATTTTTAGCTAAGGCATATGTCGAGGAACCAATGGCATTAGGAATTGGTATTAATAGAATACCATTTCTATGAATATTAGTGAGACCATATGTTCTAGGTGTTATATTGAAGGTTGGGAGAAGTTTCTTCTTATTCCTCTCATCCAATTTGGAAACATTGATTCCTTTTCGCACATATTTTATGACTTTAGAGATAGGATTTTCTTTAAACTTCCCGTAGTTGCCACAATTGAGATGATCCCTCATTTTTCCAATGTAACTATTTTTATTTAGGATTATAGTGGCACCACCTTTGTCAACTTTGAAAATGACAATATCGTCATTATTCTTTAGATTTTTTAAGGTTAATAATTCAATACTGCTCAAATTACTTCTGGGTGACTTGGCTTTTCTAAAAATTATAGCACAAACTTGTCTTATCATTTCCTTATCTTCTTCTTTAAGTAAGTGGTGCATACTATCCTCTATACAACATAAGATGCTTTGAGTTAGAATCCTTTTAGTAGCAATGGCGAAATTAGGTCCTTTATTGAGAACATTAATCTCATCTTTGCTAAGATTTTAATTAGAGAAGTTAATTACCTTTTAGTTCCAAACATCCTTGAGAGTGTTGGCGTTGTAATAATTATTTTGATTGAGCACACCAGCATTGTTGTTATTATTTTTATTGATGATTTCAGTAAACTTATTGCAAAGAGGGTTTCCTGCATTACTATTGGACCCTGCTTACCGTCGTATTTAAATAGTCCTTGCTTTCGAAATAGGCTATCCATGTAATTGTCGCTTGTATTATCCCTCAACGAATTAATGAAATTATAGTTGTTGGTATCCATGTAATTGTCACTTGTACTAAAACAAATTGATGACTTTTTCAGAATTGAAAGACATGTACTTCTCCTTGTTTGCATTGGTAAATCCCAACAAATATTTATTCGAATTATCTATACAAGATGGCCTATTCTCCTCATTAACATTACTAATGTCATTCTTAGCTCCACCCGAAATCTTTTTATCGGGCCGGAGGTCTACGCTGGTGGTGGAAGGGGAGTTCGAATAATTGTAACGAAATCCAAATTTGATTCAACACAATCCTGGGTTTGTATGACGTTCAAGGTGCTGGAAAGTTTTCAAAGAAAGGAAGTATCATTCTTAATTACCATAGCCAGGTCTTCACTCCAGTTTAGCGATTGGTTTGAGTTGATCGAAGAGTTAATAAAGTCTTTCCAACGCTTGATGTATCTGGTCCACTCCTCCACACACATATAAAATCAAGGTTATACCAATCACATTAAAAAATTAAACTTATCAAATTTATAAAATATGTGAAATATATGCATATGAATAAGTATTTCAATGAAACCTAAAATACTATTATTTTTATATTTTTATATATAAAGATGTCAAATTTATATAAATATGAATAATATTATTAGAAATTAGCTTAAATATATTTTAAATTTGAATTTTCCAAACTCCAAAATAAATCCAATTTTTATAAGTGTAAATTCACTTTTTTTTTAATATAATATTTATAAACACTTTCTAAATTCATATTTAAGATAAATATATATTAATTATTACTATAAATTTATTCATAATAAATATATGAAATACTTATAAATTAAATTAAAATGTAATGCGAAATATATAAATTATGTATAAATAAAATAAAATTGTATTTAATTTATATAAAACAAATATATTTAAGTAATTTTCATAAAATACATAATTGTCAAATTAATTGGTTATAGATATTATTTTAATAAATAAAGTGATAACATATAAAATTTGTTGGTTATAGATATCATTTTAATAAATAGAGTGGTAACATATCAAATTGGTTGGTTATTGTGTGAGAGGAGCTTTACCTCCAATATAGAGGAGGTCTTGTCATGTTGTCTCTCTTTTTTTAAACGAAACTAATAAAATTTATATTAAAATAGAAAAATACATGGTCAAAATATTTACATGTTTTAGAGATATTCAAAGCTTGCAATTTGAGATTGAGCATGGATGCTCAATCCAAACCCTCGGTCATGCTCAATCCAAACCCCCAAGTAAGTTTCCCTTGACACAAAAATTTTAGTCCTTTTTCAAGTAAATTTTTTCCAAAAATCCCCAATATCCTAACACGTTTACATTTCATTTTGCACTCATTTTATTTTGATTTAGCTCAACTTCTTGTTTCTCTTGGTGAAAATATTTTTCCTTTCTTCCCAACTTGAGTTTAGCCAGTGTTTTTTGCAAATTCTGGTGAATCATTCTTCGAAAAGTGCACGATAATATTCTTGAAATCTTCCCCATTCACGTGATCTTCCCAAGAAGTCACCTTTTCAGCATTATTCATTATGGTTCTTTAAGGGGTTCCATTTTCCATGAGGGATTATTCCTTTTCCACTAATGTTGCATTCGAGGAATCCTTATTAGAGACTAGACTTTCCTCGTTGGCATGCAATTTTTCCTACTTAGATTTTGTTCTTGTGCATGTGTTTGCTTTAATTGTATCTGCTCCTTTCTTATCTTTTGGTTCTTTCTTGCCCTAAATCTCTTCATCTTTCTATATGGTATAGTGATCACCTTGTGCTCCTTCCCACCATTTGAACCGTCAAGATTTGTTTTGGTATTTCATATTCCAAGAACATTTGGGCTAGCTTTTAATTGCATAGCTAGTTTCACATCATGCTCTACACTAAAATGAAATATTCTCATAGTTGAGCTTCTAGACACAAACAAAACTCAGAGCCATCACATTAATCTTTGTGGAAAAACCCTTGTTGAAGTTCATCTCCACATGAATGTGGGCATAAGTAGTCATGTAATTTTCTTTATGATAAAATTTTCACAACACATTCCCAATGGAGGAAATCAATGTAATATTCAAAAAACGCAAGGGGAGGTTCAAAAGCATTACCCAAAATGGAGTTGTGGAGATTGATGTCATTATCAGATCAAAAGTGGGAGTCTAGGTATGTGTGAAGAGACTAGCATTGCCCGAAAACCATGACTTAGGTTCATACATGGCCTTCATATCCTCTATAGTATCAAAAACCATAGCAGCAAAACCCTCAACAATAGTGTAAATGCTCAGTGTGTTCGTAAAAAGGGGCTTCCATGTGTCAAAGGCCCCTTTGTGCAAATCAACTAGCCATAGACAATAGACACTAAACCTACAAACTAAGTCATTCCCTAAGAAATTAATCTTCAAAAAAAAAGCTTCCTCATCCACATGAACATTGGGGGAAGAAATTGCTTGAACCATCGGAAGACCAGAACAAAATTTCAACATAGAATTATATGAAACTGAATAAAATCTAGCTTAACATTCTACTATGCCTACTAAAGAAACTCTCCTTTTAATTGAATCATAGTTATTGATCATTGAACAATATGTTAAAGACATCTGTGTAAAATCCATGCAACCAAAGCAAATAGTGGATGAATAACTATGATTCAATTAAAACTATCTTGCAATTTTTTTTTATGTTTTTTTGTAATGTTATATTTACAAATAATAAAATAGTATTTACATTAACAAATTAAAAGAATAGTAATAAGAAAAAAATCTTTCAATATATGCTACAAATAAAATACTTCGATTTCCATCTCACTTTTAGTTCAACTTTATATACAACGATGAAATAATTTAAAGGGAAAACAATTAATGTAATATGTAATGTAATATAATATTAATGAAAATGAAATGTTTAATATGGGTTATAAATAAAAATACTTCAATATCCATGTTTAGTAAAATATTTTAACGTCAATATATAATGGAGACAAAGAAAGAGCCATAGAGTTCTTATTATATAATTAATAGGTATTTCCTAATTGCATTGAGAGGTGCTCTCAAACCCAATATGGTAGAGATATTGTAATGTCTTGTCCCCTCATGTTTAACATTTGCCATAAAAATAAAATAAAAATTAAATTAAAATAAGTAATATACCATCGACGTTTTTTAGATTCTATATTTGAATACAATATTCTAAAATGTAATTTTTTAATTTCAAAAAAATATAATATTTTATATCTTTTCAATAATATTATTCATTTTTATAACTTGTTGAAAAAAAAATGAAAATAAAATAACCTTATGTGAAAACATTTTTATTTGGTCAATATAAAATAGAATTAATTAAAAAATAACATTAAAATAGAATAACTTCATCATATTGATCCATTGTATCAACCCATAGTATGAGAACCCCTCGTACTAACCCATGGTATTCATGTGGAATATAGCATATTTAAAGTGTGAAATTAAACCAACCTAGATCCATCTTAACTTCCGATCTACCAAGATTCGATGTCAAGATGGATCTGGGTTGTTTTAAGGTATGAGAGAGATTTGTAATTCCTTCAATGTTAAAATGGAGTTGCCATGTAAAATTTAAATATATAAATATATATGTGTGTGTGTGTGTGTGTGTGTGTGTGTGCATATACATATGCATATACATAAACATATACACACACACACACATATCCTATTTCTTGATGCAGTGAAAATAAACTTGGAACCAATTTCATGGGTTGGGTGATCTACTTCCAATACTTGAGCGCTATTCACCAATACTCACAAAGTCCAATAGAGCAATTTAACTCAAAAAGTGAAGAACGAGATCTCCACTCTTAATTCTTAAAGCATTGCTCCTTGACGACATTTCGAAAAGGTGATTTACTTCTAGACATTCAAATTCCTGTGTAAGGGTGTTTTATGCTCTAACACACTTCTATTAGGTGATTTTAGTAATGATTTCCATTAAATTTTTAACAAGACTTTTCTACCCATCTAGCACACACAATTAGCTAGAGAAGGTGTTATTTCTGGTCCCAATATCTTTTCCCACAAACTAAAATCCTCAATTCATTAGCCTATAAGTTTTTTTTCTACATTGTTTCTCTTCAATGTAGTCCAATAAGAGTTTGACACCATCATCCACTAAAATTCATACCCAATGCACTACTTCGCCCAATGAAATCTCAGGTCTCACATATTAACCCTTTGCAATGATCTCAACTCAAGTTTTGATGACACTCATATTTACACATAATAAAACGAGTTCCCCTCTCATTCCTTTCATTCACATCCTCCATTTATAGGGTAATTTCACATAAAAACCCTCAATGTTCTCATTCATATATCATACACACAAAGTTGTAGGCTTACTTTTGTATTTTCTCTAGATTAGATACATATTTTAACCAAACAAAATATTGGAATCTATTTAATAACAGATCAATAAAATAAAAATAACACGAAGAGTTGACAGAAACCTTTCACATTTCATTACTAAAAATGTGTACACACATCTAAGTTAGGATCTATTATGTTGTGTGGTCAATCGATGAGCTTGCTTCGAGAACCAAGTAACCAGTCCCTATGAATGCCTTATGGCTAACATTTTATGCTAGGAAACCTTCACTTCCATCTCACTTAAGTGAACCTCCTACAAAACTATAGTTGATTCTAACAATAGAATTATTTTTTTCTTCTATTTTAAGTATTAAGGGGTTTTCGCAGTGAATTATAATAGATATCATTTTTTGGGATTCAACTACGCTATGTAAGTCATTCGTGTATGACCATTTCCATGAGAGGTAGTCGTAACTCACTAATTTCTCATGATTTTTTAACAGTCCAGTTAGCACTCATTGCATTGGGTGATGCTCACAGGGGTGAAGAAGTGGGATTGAAACCAGTGAAATGTATCACATAGCATCAATCATCACTTCCAGGGCTTGCACCTGGTAACCAAGACTTCCTGCGAGGTTACCCCTCCTAGATCGCCTTTGGCTCAAGCACACTTAATTGTGGATTTTTCCCCACAATTAACCCCACTTAGCTTGCTACCCCATTTGCAAAGCCTTAGCAAATATTGTGCCTCATGAACCATTGAAGTAGATTTCCCTTCACTTGTTTAAATTTAAGTATTAACAGGTTTTCGTAGTGCATTATATTATATATAATTTTTTGGGGTTCAACTACGTTAACTAAGTCATTCATATATGACCATTTCCATTAGAGGTATTCGTAACTGACTAATTTGTCATGATTTTTGAATAGTCTACTTAACATTCATTGAATCGAGTGATGCTCGCAAGGTTGAAGAACTAGGATCGAAAGTAGTGAAATGTATCACATAACATCAATCTTCATTTCCTAGGCTTGCACCTAGTAACCAAGACTTCCTGGGAGGTCACCCATCTCACATCACCTCTAGCTCAATATTATCTTATCTTTATAATCACTCACGACTTTAGATATTTTGATCTCCTTGAACTTTTCCTCGTTATGGAAGTTTGTTACAATGACCCAACATTTACCCAATGACTCATATTTGATTGGAAACTCATTAATCCATTTCGAACCTTATAAAACTAATTACTTGCAAACTATGGAGAAATTCAAATATTTTTACATGAATTTTACAATCAAAACCCTCCTTGGGCTAGTATTGATACCTTAGGCATATTGGGTGTGTGTTATATTATTTCCACGACTAGAGCCATGCATTGTACATTGTGTTGGGTGCAATAGGGTGTGATAGGGTGGGTGACAACCCACACTGTTGGGGGGTTTGAAGGGGGGGAAGTAACCCCCCTACATGGTGTCAAGGGAAACTTCCAAGAATTTATTTTTTTATGCAAACCCAAGGATGGGGGCTGACCCAAAGATCATGGGTGAACTTACCCGTGGTTTATGCTTGGGTTTTGCACATGCTTTTGGGCTTGATGGTTTTCTTCTCATGGTATTTTGTAGATGTAGTCAAGGGAACTATAGCTATTTTCTAATCGAGGGTTAGTGGATTGGGGTTTATGAATGATTTGACATGTATATATATGTATTTTAACATTGAAAAGAACATAATGAAAAATCAATATGGCAGTCCCGATTTTGGGATCCAGGGAAATTCTTTGTGTATATTTGTTTTATGTTCTCTCTATTGTATATTTTTCTATTTTAAGAATTCGTTTGTAGGTAATTTCTCTACAGGGTTAAAATCTACGAGGCCTGATCAATATTTAAACTTGTCACAGAAAGAAATATGCTCCCACACCAGACTCCCATGGTAAAATAAGTCAAGACCTCCTAGTTGTTAGCATCAGGTTTGCACCTTCAGTTCAAGGTACTATATAACAGTTTATTTTTGAAAATTTATGTTATGTAAAGGGCCTATTAAATTTTTTTATGAAATTTTCTATTTAATCCTAGAGATATGTATAATCAATGTTTTTATTTTACATAACCCTAATATTATCCTATGTTTTTCACACGGCATTTAGCCTATCATAAACCTACAACTCGCACTACAAATTTTTTTCATAGTGTGGCAATATGCAATATTTATATGGTGCACATCGAAAATTTTTAAAATTTGGTTTTCAGGTTGTGAGCGCCATTATTTTGAGTTCCCAAGTATTTGTTCATAAATCCTTGGGCCTTTTCATCCATGATTTGAAATCCAACTATATTTTAAAGGCCAAGAGAGTCGTTGAAAATCAAACACAAATATTCCCAGTTTACCTTAAAACAACATTGTCTAATAAACCTTGATTTTTAATTTCAATGTGAAGGAAGATTTATGAGCATTTTGCAGCATTATATTTGGGTGTTTTAAGGTTGGGAAAGACATTGCAACATCATATATTTTACAATATGGATCTATCCAGTCATGTGAATAGGTTTGAACTTGATGGTATGTATTTCGAGGTCTATCGAGAGATATTAATTCTTTTCAGAAATGCAATATGGGAGTCATTTTTTCAATGCTTCAACGAACATAATCCAAGTTGTGCAACAATTACGACCATACAATTAACAATCACATAGGAATACATTGTTCAAGCAACAAGTTTTCCAACTATGGTTGAGAGGTGGTTTAAAAAGTAGAGTTTGCAGAATGTAGACTTGAATTATTTCTTGAAGGAGGACTGTGAGAATCAAGATTGAAATGTAGGGGTCCTCTAAAATATGTGGAAGCCCAAATGTTCTACCACCCTCAGCATTGTACAACTTTTATTCACTTGTGAGGGAAGGTATTGTAAAGCCTACTAGTATCATATGAAGTTTCTTTTTCATTTTAAAGGTTTTAGAAAGACGAATCTCCATATTTCCTTCACCAAAGTTTGATAAAGATGTGCACCAAAGAAAGAACAAGGCATGAGATACAACCCTATGATATTTGTCATCATGACCTAATTACAATATTATAAACTCATGATTTAAATAAGCAAGTGGAATAGTTGAGGCAATTGAGAAGGAGAAATGCCAATTTTAGAAGACCACCTACACCTAGAAGGTCAAGGAATGGCCAAACGAAAGTTTATGCCCAAACCTTAGCTCAACAAGCAAAGGGTGAGTCTATTCGCATCCTTGTTGATAAAAATGAAGAAGCGCCTATGAAAAAGCCAGAGGTTAAGGCTTATGAAAGGAGGACTAAAAACTAGAAAAAAATGATGGTAGAAGAAGAGGAAGAAAAACATAAAGCAACTCAAAGGAAAAAAGGAAAACAAAATATAGAAATAGAGGATGAAGAAGCTGAGATAAAACCTAGGGTTTATGGAAAAAGGCCTCACACTCACCCCACTAACAAGCTGAGACTAAATTTCAAGGCTAAAATGAATCTTAGGCTAAAAGAAGTAGTGATTATTAATGCAGAGGAGGAGGCTATGGAAACTTCAAAAAGTATAAAAATATAGAGGAAAATAGAGCATGTAGACAAAAAGAAGGAAAAAACTCTAGAGGCTGCCAAAATAAAACAGAAACCTATTAGAAGGGTGACAAGGAGTCAAAACAAGTTAGGCATCCTTGTTGAGGATACAGAAGCCATGGGGCAATGATAAATTTACTTCATGTGGTAGAGAAATACAAACCCTAGTGTTGTTGCACAAACCCTAATGGTCTCTCAACATTTTAACCTATTGAGTTTAATATTTTTTACAGTAAATTTTCTTTGATATGTTGTGGTAATATGTCAGAGGTTTTTGTGGATAAGGGAGTATGATTCAACATGAGAAAAGAAATACTTGAAAGGAGCAAGTAGTTGTAGAGGCACTTACACAGTTTCAACATAATTTATAGGTTCATGCATGAGTTTTCTACAAGGAGGAAAAATGAGTTTGAGTATAGAATATTAAGCCTACAAACAAGTGAAAAACCCCAAATCCTAAAATGCAGCAGTGATGTCGTCCTTGTTCCAGGATCGTAGGAGGAGATAACCCACACCAATTCTACAAATTTGTTTTCACCAATAATATGTTCTTAATAGAGATCCGAGTAGATAAGATGATAGGATTATCATTAATTTTGTTAATTAAAGTTTCAGATTATCTACGTATATTGTAATTATTGCTACCAAACATTGAGGAGCTTATCTCTATTGTATTTTCCTATATATTACATGTGAAATATGAAAAGAATGTTTGTTTTTGAAAGAAGAATAGTCATTTTCTTTGTGTTTAAGGGTGTATTAATTTACAACTTTCCAAGATCATTATATTTTGACCAATTATATAAATATTCGTGCAATAGTAAGTCTTAGTATGTATTTGTTGTATTTTTCAATGTTTCCTTCTTTGTAATCTCATTTGAATGTAGGGTCTTCTGAATATTTGAATAAGAGTAAATGTTACAAAACTCATCCTTTGATGCTATGTTTCATAGATTTAAAATATTTGCACTCATATATTCTAAATCTCCTCTAGAATTAATTTTATATGCCCTATTGTAGTGAATTGTTCTCCTATTTTTTCCCTCTAGCTATAACGATAATGAAGGTATAGGATGTGCTATCTACCTTGCCTTTATTAATCCTAATTAGAAAACTAGTTATCTTGGTAAATTTACATAAACCCTAGCTACTTGACTCCATTTTCCAATGGACTATCTCCCTTACCAAACCCTACATCTACATAACACAGCTGAAGATATAACAACTATTTGGCAATACAATTAGTTTCTGAAAATTTAGTGATTAAACTGTCAAAAAGAGCCCTCTCTAGATTGAACGCAATGGCCTTCAATATACAAGATTGGGTTGCAAATATTACCTTAGAGACTTCTCTCCTACAATGGACATTTCTAAGTGATAAAACTAGTCATGTGTCTTTAGTCCTATAAACTCTGGGATCCCATATCTTGGTCTGCAATATCTCACTTTCTTTATGGATGCAAACTTGTATAGTCAACCTTTTTTTATGGTTGATTGTATTATTCTTCTTGCTGTTATAAATCCTCTTATGTTTTTGCATAAGCTTGCATAGTTCATCAATTTCATCATCCATCCTCTCTCAACTCACAAATGCTTCTCTTTATATGGATATTTTCCTCATACATAAAAATATTAAAATTCTCAACCTTCTCCACTACAATACATACACCTTTAAAAGTGTTTAAGACATAGAAAGGTATTTGCTCATGCTATTCTACAACACACTGATCGTTTCTCTCCTTAGACTCGTCCATTCTACAACACACTGATCGTTTCTCTCCTTAGACTCGTCCATTCTAATTTGACTTGTCATATTGTCTTTTAGGACAATTTCTTGCTTTTCACTTCCTTTTAATAAATGAAATAAATTTCGGTTTCATGAGGAAACTCAATATCATCATTTACTAATGCACTATCCATTGACACACTACTTGAAATAAAACAAACAAATAGACATGCATTATGAAGACATACCACCCAATTCTTTTTTCAATTAATTGATTGCTTGCATGGGAAAATCCTACCTCATCTTCTTCTCTAACAGAATACATATTATGTCTTTTAGTTTTTCTTTTAGAAAGCAAGCTTTGATTCTCCTAAATTTTCATGACATGCTATTCTACAACACGCTGATCGTTTCTCTCCTTAGACTCATCCATTCTAATTTGACTTGTCATATTGTCTTTTAGGACTATTTCTTGCTTTTCACTTCCTTTTAACAAATGAAATAAATTTCGGTTTCATGAGGAAACTCAACATCCTGATTTACTAACGCACTATCCATTGGCAAACTACCTGAAATAAAACAAACAAATAGGCATGCATTATGAAGACATACCACCCAATTCCTTCTTCAGTCAATTGATTACTTGGATGGGAAAATCCTACCTAATCTTATTCTCTAACAGAATACGTATTATGTCTTTTAGTTTTTCTTTTAGAAAGCAAGCTTTGATTCTCCTAAATTTTCATGACAGCATTCAGTGTTTGTCTTACCTCCTTACTTGTGTAACCTGGAGTTAAACATAATTCATTAGCATTAAAAGCACAAGGCTCTTCAACCTGAGTTGATGCCTTCACCTTAAATTCTTCATGCTGATATGTTTTTGAAAAATGTCACTAAGATCCTCAGTATACCTCTCATCAGCATCCTAAATTCTCCAAGAATTCCTTATTGCTCAAGTTCACATATGTCAACTACTTCCTCATACTCAGTTGCCCTAAGATCTTGCTTAAACTTATGTATTTTTGTTTATTTTTGTATCATATTTATTGCAAGTAATTTCTTAGTAGGCCATTTGACCGTTTCCTGATATTCCACCTACTTATTTGGTTCTCCACATCTTGTTGTAGAAAATTCACAAGCACATTTAACCATTCCTTCATCTCTGCGAGTTCCTTCTCAAACTCCTTATCGCTCATCTTCCTCATGCCAATAGTTTTGGCATTGTCTTTCATTTGATTGTGACTTCTCATTGATCCTTGGACATGACTATTAGTAGTTATTCTCACTTCCTCCTTTTGTGAACTCTCATTGTCGAGTTGAGAGCTGCAACCAAATCAACACCTTACTAATGTATCTCCTCTAAACTTGCCAATGGTTCATTTCACTTGAACCTTCTTTCTGAGCACTCCTTGCTCCTTTAGGTTATGCATCCGCTGGCATTCATCTATTCATAACTTCAATGTTGTCTTAATTCCAACCTCATTTGGAGTTCGTCAAGGTTCCTTTTCCACATTCTCATATAACTTGTTGCTACCTATCATTAACCACTTCACAAATTAATTGAAAAAATACCAAATTACCTACATGTTGTTGCAATTTTGCACTCCTCCTAGCTGTGATCCTCAATTAACGACCTTATTTTGAAGAGATTACTAGTTCTAATACCAAATGATGGAGCCAAAATGAACTTGGAAGCAATTTCATGGGTTGGGAGCTCTACTTCAGATTGTTGAATGCTATTCACTAATATTTACAAAATCCCACACAATAATTTAACTCAAAAATTAAACAATGGGATCTCCACTCTTAAAGCTTAAACCATAGCTCCTTAAAGGTAGTTCCAAAAGGATATTTACTTCTAGACATTCAAATATATGTGTAAGGGTGTTTTCCCTCTAACTCCCTTCTATTAGACGATTTCCTTAATGATTTCCATCAATTTTTTAATAAGACTTTTCTTCACATATCACAGACATTGGAACCTAGAGAAGATGTTATTTCTCTTCCCAAGAATTTTGTCCACAAATTCAAATCCTCAATTCATTAGACCATAAGATTTTTTCTTCAAACACTACTCTTCAGCGCTGTCCAAATAAGAATTTGACATCATGACCACTGAAAGGCATATCTAATGCACTATTTCACCCAATGAGATTTTATATCTCATGTATTAAGTCGTGCAATAGTCTCAACTCAAGTTTTTATGACACTCACATTTACACATAATAAAATGAGTTCTGCTCTCATTCCTTCCATTTTCGTCCTATTTTTACAAGGTAATTTTACAGAAAACCCCTTGATTTTCTCATTCATATGTCATACACACATAGTTGTAGTTTTACTCTGTATTTTCTCCTGAGCAGATACAGATTTTAACCAAACAAAATCTCATACTCTATGTTTTTAATAAGACATAAATAAAAGAACAATAACATAGAGATTTGGTAGAAACCTTTGCCATTTCATTACTAAAAAATTTTACATACATCTGAGTCTTGATCTATTCTACTGTGTGGTTAACCGACAAGCTTTCCCTCAGGACCAAGAAACTAGTCCCTACAAATGCCTTATGACTTACGTTTTATACAAGGAAACCTTCACTTCCAGGTCACTTAAGCAACCCTCCTACAAAGATATAACTTCTTCTAACAATAGAATTCTTATGTTATATTTACAATGACGCATGAATTTAGATCTTTTGATCCCTTTGGATTTTTCATGGTTATGAAAATTTGTTACAATGACTCAACACTTTCCTAATGACTCATATTTTATCACCACCTTCTAAATCCACTTAGAGACTTCTAAAACTAATTACTTGAAAACAATGACAAAATTCAAATATTTTTACAATGATTTTACAACCAAACCCCTCATTGGACAACTATCGAGACCTTAAGTCTAATTAGTATTTAAAACTGTGAAGGAGAGAAAGATGCTCTACATTATTTCTTGAAATGAGTAGGGCATGTGTTAATATTTGAATGTAAAGAATGTGAATTATAAATTAAATATTTCAATGTTAGCTTATAAAAATACAAATTTTCTTATAGTTAAAAATTTGTATTTGTGTTATCAAAACAAGTATGGATCTATCTTAATTTCATATTTATTAGAAGTAAAAAAAAATCAAGTCTCTAGGTGTGAAAAACATTCTTTAAGTTTTGCATTAAAAAAAAAAAATATTATTAAGAGATTTAATCCCTCTCAAGTCTTAATAAATACATAATTAAGATAGATCTCTATTGGTAAAAAATATTCCATTTAATGAAAGAGGAAAATTATATGACATGATATGAAAAATATAATAGATAAAACAATATTTGTTTAATATTAAAATCATATGGAAAAATTTCATAAAAATATAATACAATAAATTGGCCATATTATTAAATGTTATATAAATGTATGGATGACCTCAGGAGTTGATAAAGAGAATTTTGATATATATATATATATATATATATATATGTATATATAATATATATATATATAATGTGGCATAGAGGGGAAGGTGCTCTATGCTTTAGTTAAGTTATGGTATTTATGGAGGTTATTGATGCATGAAAAAAAATTGATCCTAAAGCTATTCCTCTCCAGGATTCAATTAGCCAAAAGAAAAACATCTCACTATTCTAGGAGAAGCTCTCCTTCTTCCGCGTTTGGTGAAGGGGTCTTCTTCCGAGGGACAAAATAAGGGGTCGTGATCCAATGAACAAAATATTCAAACTTATTATGAAAAGAATTAGGAATGAAATGGAAGGGTTCACTTCAATAGTATATTTTCATGTACTTTGTGGTCCCAATAAAGATGCAAAATTATGTGTTAATGAAGGGTGTAAATTATGTTTGGGATATTTAAAAATCAATGGATTAACTAGGCCTTCTCATTTGATGTGGGAATATAAAATCAAGTCAATCATTTGTTTCCTAGAGGTAAGTGGTCTTGGAATTTTCTAAAGGGAGTGGATTCCCTCAATTTTACAAACTGTATAAACAAGAATAGTGAATTTTTCATGTAAACACAAGTCTCCTAGATCTATAAAGGAATCTAGGATTGTTATGGGAGTTATGATGAGATTGTATTCGTTCCCATGAGACAAATAATTGGGCTAAAGTGTTATGTAGTTTTTAGAAATGAAGATAGGTATAGTAAAACTAGGGAACTTTTAATTACTGATTAGATATTTTAAATAAAAAGAAGAGGGCGAAGACAACCAAAAGGGGAAGAAAAGATAGAGAGGTCAAAGAGAATGGAGAGGGAAAATTAATTATGTGATCAGGCTATAATTTTACGTTTTTTATGTTAATGAATTTTGTGTGTATATCTTCCATTAATGTGTTAATGTGTGCCTGATCTCTGTGGTTTGGAATGGATATGTTTATGCTTTTAATGTGTGCCTGATCTCTGTGGTTTGGAATTGATATGTTTATGCTTTGTGGAAGTTAAATATGCAAGATTGTAATTGTCAATGGAGATAATCTAATCCCTGAATGTTAGCATATCTGTGCATGAAGAATTAACACAAGAAAAGCAACTTCGAGTGATTGTCCATCATTGCAGATAGACCACAATTGCATAGTAGTCACTATCAACAAGAGTTGACAAAGCTTCTCTACCATCAACGACATAGTGTTCATTACAGTTTTGGCCTTTACCAAAGTAAAACACTTGAAGGTTGAGATTCAGAAAAAACTTAAACCTTTCGAAGTCCCAACATTTGACAAACACACAGTTTTTCGTCAAGGAGTTTTCCCGTCTTCTAGCTCTCAGGAATTCGAGAATGTTTATTTGTGTAGGAATATTTCGTGAGCCGAATCCGGCATCCATCGGGTGATCAGTCAACTCATGGCCCTGAGAAAACAAACATATTTCCATCACTTGAAGCTTCCATCTCAACGTGGGGATTTTAGCATGGTGCTACACTAATAGGGATCGTAAGTATTAAATTGTTTGCTCAAATACTATAGATTTATCTTAAGTACACATTTAACATGAGTTTACCAGGGATTTTTTTAAGTATAATTTTTTTATAGTGCAAAATAAAATGTTATTTTTCATTGTTTAAATTGTATTTCTGACATGCTTAATAGAATATATAGCCACGTAATTAACGTTTTAATCATAAAAAATATTATTTTCATGTATATATATATTTTTTTAAAATATATTAATATATTGGCATTAAAATGTGTTACATAACATGTTTTTTAGAGATAGTTTATTGCTCAAAATTAAAATACTTTTATTTATTAACTGTATTTTTAAAGCTATATTTCAATATCATCAAATATTTTATGATAACTACCTGAATATTTTTTATATACAACATTATAATATTTTATTTAAGTAAAAAATTTCACATATAGATAATATTGAAGTTGGTCCACATAAATTAGTTAAAATAGATCTTTAAAAATAGTTTTATTTAAATTTCTAGTTTTAAAATAATTTTGAAAAATTAAAAAATTAAATATACTTTTTTTACTTCTAATTATCTTAGCTCATTCATTTTTTATTATAGCCAATATAATTTTTCTATTTAAAACATAATTTTTATTTTAAAATAATATGGACAAACTCACAAACATGCTTACACATCTCCTTATGCTAATTTAAATAATCTCTAGGCTCAATTAATAATCTCATAAGAAAACGTTCCCCAACCACTGCAAGTCGATTTGCTGCCACTGAATGATGAGAAGAGTGTAAGGTTTAGAAAATACCAACTGTCTCATCGGAGGCAGTCTTGTCAGCTAACAAACCCAACGAATCAACCCTTTTACAACCAACCACGACAAGTCCATTTGCTGCCCCTGAATGATGAGAAGAGTGTAAGGTTTACAAAATACCAACTGTCCCATGGGAGGCAGTCTTGTCAGCTAACAAACCCAACAAATTAACCCTTTTACAACCATTCAAGTTCTTTCATACTTCCATAACACTACCGGGAAAGTGCCAAAGCTAGGAAAGCAGCGACAGGTAGGGGGCAGTCGCTTCGGTTAGCTAACCCGATGATGGGAAATTTCCATGGAAATGGATGCCATCACCGGTAGTTCAGTTCACCGCCATGAAGTTAAGCAAGAGTGTTAGAAGCGGTAGGGGCCGAATAGTCTAGGCGCCTTTGGTTTAAGTACCTGCTTCCGAACGATGATCATATAATTTAGATTTTGGAAAGCCCTTGTGCTAAGGTCTATGAATTTGAAGAATGTGCGAGATTGTGTTGTTCGATTCTGGTTTCCTCCGGAGTTGAGCAAAGCACTTAAGATCGTTGTGGAAAGTTGGGAACTCATCCATAATCATGATATGGGATTTTATTGAGATCACAAGTAAAATCAATTTGGGCCATCAATAAATATTGGTGAAGTTGCTACAATTGACATTATTATTTCTTAGACTTAAATGGATTTTAAGATAAAAGATAATCATAATATGGGATTTTATTGAGATGGCAAGTAAAATCAATTTGGGCCATCAATAAATATTGGTGAAGCTGCTGCAATTGACATCACTATTTCTTAGACTTAAATGGATTTTAAAATAAAAGATTTGATTATCAGTGAATTATAATATGATATGCTAAAGCAATTTTATAAACAGTATATATCTAAAACTAATCTTAATTTTATTGTTGTATATAATACTTAATATAATCCAGGAAAAAATTCTAATTATAATTATT
>APFE031535403.1:9999-49322 GCA_000404065.3 Pinus taeda | reverse complement strand
ATTTATTAATAATTCAACTTCTAAACCAATTATAAAATAATTTCATAACAATGTTACTACACTAAATTCATTTCAATTTACCTTTGCAATTATGGTCCTAAATGTAAATATTTTAATATTGTATTTATTAAATGTCCGACAAATTGTTTAAAATTTGTTTATTCTCAGTAATCTTTGGAATGATTATTCTTATATAGTGAATGCTAAAATAAATGCGCACATATTTACAATTATTGTAAAAGGTATAACGTATGAATAATTAGATAAATAATACATATTAAATTTTTATTTTAAAAATTAATGTATGATTAATAGTTTTCTCCATTATCATTATAAATAATATGTATTAATTTTTTGAATATCGCATTTCCAATTATACAAGTTCATGAGTTTATTATTTTTTTATATTAAATAATAAGAAAATATTATATTTATTAGGAGATGTTTAATATTTGGAGTAGATATTTCAATAATTTTTATAGACTACATTGAAATTATGAGTTTTAACTCTTGGCATTTCAAATTAAAGAGTTGAGATTCATTTATCAAGGATACCTTCATAGTTTGGTCTCATGGACATTCCTCCTTCATCTCAATCTTCGACCACTTAAATATCCTCTCCTCTTATGCTCAATTTATAGTAAAATTAAAAAAAAGTTGTCTCTTACCTTCATTGATGTTCTTGTATCTCTTCTTTTCTTTCCCATGAAATCTACTAGAAAATGACCCACATTGACTATTAAATCCACATTGATTCCTATTATCATACAATGCAAAAAAATTAATTGCTCTAACACTCTCTTCAATACAACCTTGAATCTATTATCATCAATTCCTAATCAAAGAAGGAATTCAATTTAACAAAGGCTCAAAAACCAATGGGCACTCCATTTCATAGATCAAGAATGTGTTCGGGTATGTTTCATTAAAGAGATCATCAAGACCTCGTTAGGACCTTATTTAGGCAATGATTTGAACCTATTCCACGCATAATTAGTGGGACATGATCAGTTTCTTTCACTACGATATCTTCCCTACCAATTGGAATCTTAATGTGTTTGACATTTTTTATTTTTAGTAAATATAATTTTAGTAGGGGGCGAAACCTAGGACTACATGGGTTAGTAATTTTAATTTTTCCTCTCTCTTGTTATCTTAGAGCTAGTTCAGTACAATTTCGCACATATACCTTGTGTTTGTGCTTAAAATATAAACATCATCTGTCCTCCTTACCTAAAGCTCTTATCTTTCTACCCTATATCAAATATACCATCAACCATATCCCAAATTTTTGGACTAAAAAGAATATTAAAACTCAATTTAAGCCTTTTAAAACTATGGAACAATTATTTAAAACTACACACCATAAATTTGATCCAATATGTGGTCTCACATTAAAGAACATACAATTAAAGAACATATAGTTAATTTGACAGACAACTCCATCTCCAAATTAAAGATCGTGGAAGGCTCCTTTAAATCAGCACGGGAATTTTTTAAATTTAATATATTAATAATTTTTAATTAGTATATATTTAATTTTAATCATAAATAATATTAATTTATAATATTTTTTTTATTTTTTTAATTAATTGTTTACATTTTTATTAAATTGTAAATTTAAAATAAATAAAATAAATTATTTTACAAATTATAAATGTATTATTTAAATATAAAATTCTTAAAACAAACACCAAATCAATAAAATAGTAATATGCCACTTCATTAACCCAAGATAATAGGAAAAGACTTCAATATAATAAACTTATACAAACAACTCACATGACACAAACTATTGAACCAAACCTGCATGACCAAACTTATAACAATTTGGAACGCTGACCTGTCAAACCACAATTTATGCGAGAAAGCCTAGAACAACTCAAACCTTACACAAACAATACAACGTAACCAAATGGCTACAGCCATACCCAAACAATACAACCCAACTTGATATAAGAAATATTAAATTGTGACAGAAACGATCTAGAAATCTTATTTGCGAAACCTATATTTTCGGGCATATGGCATTCCATTGCTTCTTTCAGCGAACACATATTTTAGAAATGGGAACGAGGAAAATGGGGAGTTTGCTCCATCGTAACACGGATTCTGGCTTCAAATCTTCTCATGGTAGTAGAGATCAAGCAAATAGCAAACATTATTCCCTCCACGCCTCTTCTATTACAACAGCGACGAAGCGGTTGATGAGGCCCGACACTACACCCACTCCACATTTTGCAGTTCCTGCGTAGGCTGCTTTTCCCCAGCCGAAATCCACATCTCTGAGGCCCATGTTGGTAACGTCCGAAATGAAAAGGAGCCCACAGTAAAGTGAGGGCGCCATCCCACTTCCATCAAATCTATCATCGACCGCACGTACTCGTTGTTCGCAGTCATTTTTGCTTCGTTTATCAATCTCACAGCGAAAGGCAGTGGTTTGTTTAATAGCTCTCCTGCGGTCGTCTTCGCGCATGCAAGGCTAATCTCATTCCCGTAGAACCCTTTTGGAAGCGGTGGGTCAGTTTTCGTCCAGGCAGTCACTGTGAATATGAACCAAACTTCTTGCTCCGCGGGCATTTGAACATCCTTCTTTCTCAGGCGCCGCAAGAACGGCGATAGAACTTCAAAGCTTGAGCACTTGTCTTGCCCTACCACCTGTCTCTTCAGCGACTCGATCTGCTTTTGTCCGAAGAAGAATGAATTGTGGATAAGCACGTTAATGGGCACTGTCTTTTACTAGAGTCAAAACTTTTAACGCACTTTCTCTTTGGTTCCTAACATCCCATGATTTTTAATTGTTAGCATTCCTTCTGCACCACGATTATGAGTATTCTATGTATTTTGCAATTCTAAATTTGTTGTGAATATGAAACTCGACTCTAGGTGTTCATATAATTTTTAGAGAGGGGTCTTCCTTGATACCCTCTTCCTCAACTTCGGAGAAAATGGGTTCATATGGCTATCTAGAATTTGGATTTACAAATCTGTCCTTTTTTCTTTTTGGATGTCTTTTTATCTGTCTTTTTTTCTTTTTGGATGTCTTTTTTCCTATGGGATGAATTGTTCAGATGCCCTATTTGAAAACATGAACGTAATTTGAAATCTTTGTTTTCATAATGTAAAGTTTGAATCCATTATAAAGAACCATGATTCAACAAAATATGATCTGGTACACATTTACTTATATCTATTTCCACAGTGGAACAACCAAACATAAATAGTGCATTCACTATCCATCTTTATGAACTTGCCAAGAGTATTCCAGTGTCTTAAATGAAATTCTCATGCCGAAAAGGAAGGGGAAGATGTGGAAACCTAGCTTAAACTAGCATTTTTTTTACAACCATTTTAGTGTGATTAAACTTCAAAATCCAGGGAGTGAGGAAGACCCTGCTCTTCTCAAAAAACTAGGGCCCATCTACCACACTTTTGTCATAATCTTCCTCAAAATCAAACTATACAATGAAAAATCCTTTGGAATAGAAATAAATATCACAATTTTTTATTAAAGTTAAAAAGATCCATTAATGCAATGTTTCTAAATTTTACTAGAACCCATTTAATCTTCAAATAACAGCCCTATCTTGTAGTAATGTGAAGAGATTATTTACCTCTGCAATTTTTAGAGATTCTTTACCTCTTCAATTTTTATTTCCAAAGAAAGCATTTTCTCAATATTCTTACAATGTACAATATTACAAAAGCTTAAGACTAGATGATTGAGATGGAATCTTTACCACATGTAGCATCCTTGTATGAGGTTGAAGTATAGATGAACCTATGGATCCCATGTCTTCCCTAAGTTGCCTCAATCCTAAAAGCATGAATGAATTCATGTAGATGTTGTATGCACTTAATTGGCATGTATCTCAGAACTATTTTCCCTCATAAATGAGACTTTGAAACACTACAAGAACTTCAGATATATTTTACATCCTTCACCTTGGCTTCTGCATGAAGCAACAATGGTATAGATCTTAGACTGGTTTTTGGAACAAAAATTTCAAAAGCTTGCATGGACTTCGACCATTCTATGTCATCCATCCTTCCCATTGAAAAGGGACTTGGAGGTATATTGGGTAAATCTTGTTGTTTGAGAGTGCATCTATATATACTAAGAAGGTGTGACAATGTAAGAAATAGAAAAGCTCATATATTTGGAGTTGTACGTAAGAGTTTGAATATTCAAAGAGATGGAGTTGGCTTTTGGGACTTTGAGGTATATTGGGTAAATCTTGTCATTTCAGAGTGCATCTGTATATACTAAGGAGGTGTGACAATGTAAGAAATAGAAAAGCTCATATATTTGTTGCTGTACATAAGAGTTTGAATATCCAAAGAGATGGAGTTGGCCATAAAAAAGCCAACCAGAGCGTGGAAAATAGAAAACAGTAGGCATGTCCTTCCACAAAAACCCTGAAGATCACCCATATTTGTTTCGAGCTTATAATAGCCTTCCTTTGAAAAATTATCAATTGAGCTCCTTACCTCCAACATGAATCAAACTAAGAAAATGAAGAAGGCTTGAGGGGGAAAATCCCATAACCATCCATAACTTAAAACTTAGAACAACATGGCAAAGGTCATCAAAGACAAGAATTTTCTACACAACCAATCACCAATAAAAAATGAAATGAAGGGTTTCATGACTCAGACTTGGAGCACTCCAACCAAACCTTTTATCATGCTCCAAATCTCTCCACAACAAATCTCTCCAAAGTGTCTCGATAATAAACTCAATAAAAATCAACAGAGGTAAAATTACATAAATTTGTACCTGAATAACTTAGTATTTTTTTTAGTTGGCTTGACCTACTAGGATTTGAACTTTGAATCTCATTGTTTACATAATACTTCATAATATGGAGATCACTAATTGAGTTGAGCTAGTAGGCTTAATTACTAATTAGAATTATTTAATTTGTAAATATTAATTAATAAACATTTAGATGTATTTAAGTAAAAATGTTTTATATTATAATTAATGGTAACTTTTGTGGACTTTACTGGAATAATTTAGTCATCAATTTGTTTTCTTAGCTATTTAGATTCAAGCCTAGAGAGACATGTTGTAACTGGCTTATTTTTATTTGTGGCATTTATAAAGTAGTTGTATCTTTTGTAATAATGACATCCAATCTAGAAAAATACTCATTGAATAATAAAATAATAATAATAATAATAATAATAATAATAATAATAATAAAACTTAAATTTTATTAATATTTACTATTTAAATAGAAAAAAAATATAATAATAAATCTTATTCACATTCACCTTCCACTATTTTACTAATAAACATGTTTTCATAGTCTAAGAGAAAAATATGTTATGCTAGAACAATTCAAGAGAGTACCAACACTTACATTTCATTTGTTAATTTATGAATTGAGCATTGTTATTTTCTTATTTTTGAGATGAGAATTTTCAAAATTATATGAATTTAAATTATTTACATGGGTTCATGGTAAATGATGAATTAGTAATGGTTGTATTACGAAATATTATGTAAACCATGGGATTTTGTAACCCTCATGCATTTAAAACACAACATTATAAAAAAAAATCATTTACTGATACTTTGTTACACAAAGAAATCAAATAAATGTTTTTATGTTCATAAAATATCAAGACAGAATCTAAGTTTAATATGATTTATGCCATGATTGGTTATGTTTTTAGCCTTCTATATTTATTTTAATTAAACCTTAGGAAAAGTCTCCAAGTCTAGGTTACACTTTTTTACACAAACTTAAAATTATGAACTATGGTCGCTCAGGTTTATCCGTATCAATGTTAAGTACATGCAAATTTGGATTATTAAATTTAAATGTACTGCACTTTCGGAAGTTTCTACCTGACGTGGCACCTAGGGCCAGATCCACAGCAACCTACTTTCGAGGTCATCCGATGGTCAACTTTCGAGGTCATCTGATGGTCAACATTAATCAGGGTTTAGTTTCGTAACCAATTCCCTCCTCTATTCGGAGACCATTTTGTCATTTTCTCTTTTGCGGGTTAGGGTTTTCGGAGCTCTGCAACTAGCCTATGGCAGTGAAAGTGTTGAACGGGGTGTCCTCTTTCCTCCAGGTGTTTGCACTTGCTCCAATTCAGTTAAACATATAAATCCTTTTTCATTCTCCTCAACTCTCCTACAATATTGACCCGTTCTTTGTCTCGCTACGCCACAGGTTTAGTCATCTTCCATACTAGTATGGCGAAAGGAAAGTCTTGGGTCTATAGGTATCATGCCTATACTACTTCTAAATCTTTTCCTATGAGGTTTGCGGTAGTGCGTTGGGGAAAGTTTTTCTCGATCCTATATTACGTAGGTGGACCTACCTATGGTTTTGTGCATGGTTTTCACACATGGTTTTGGGCGTGATTGTTTTCGGTCCATGGTATTGGATGCTTCGGAATATTTAAATATGTATTGTAACATTGAAAGGATCATAATCAAAAATCAAGCTAGTAGTCCTGGTTTTGGGATCGAGTGGAAAACCTTTGTGTATATTTGTTTTATGTGTTTTGCTCTCACCTTTGTTTATTTTCTATTTTTTAGAATTTGAATGCAGGTAATTTATGTACGGGGTTAAAACCTACATTGGTATTAGAGTTGTTTTGGCTTCAAGGGGATGCCTTTGTTGCTGAGGGGTTTCACTCAGGCCTATGGTAGACCCTGTTCAATGGGAGATCTGCGGGGTCAATTCTGGTGGTGAAAGAAGATGGTGAGCAGTGGAAAGATAGAGATTGAAAAATTTAATGGTTAGAGTTTTGAGATATGGAAACTCAAGATGGAGGATATGTTGGTAGATGAAGGTCAGCAGATCGCGGTAGATCTAGGTACTAAACCAACGGGAGTGTTTGATGAAGAATGGAAGAAATTGGATCAAAAGGCAAAGAGCACAATTCGATTGTGTGTCTCAGATTCAGTATTGCTGAATGTACGAGGGAAGCTATGACTAAGGCATTGTGGGTCAAGTTAGGGACTTTGTACCAATCTAAGCCTCTGGTGAATAAATTGTTCCTCCGGAAAAAGTTGTATAACCTGAGGATGAAAGATGAAGGCTTAGTGACAAAGCATCTAAATGCATTTAATACTATGGTAAATTAGTTATTATCTGTTGATATTAAAATTTTAGATGAAGGTAAGTGCATCAGTTTGTTGTGTTCTCTACCAAATTCGTGGGATAGTTTGGTTATTGCAATAGGTAGCAATGCAATTGCCTTGCAGTTTAATGAAATAGTCTCGTCCTTGTTGATGGAGGAGATGAGACAGAAAAATATGGAGAGGAAAAATGGTGATTCCTTGTCTATACGAGGATGGTCCTAGAAGACAAACAAAAATAAGTCATCGAGTGGGAGATCTAAATCTAGAGGGAGATCTAAATCTCCAAGAAAACCTATAAAGGTGTGCTGCAAATGCGGAAAGGAAGGGCACTACAAAAGGGACTGTAAATCTAAAACTCCTTAAAAAGGAAATGGATCTGATGATACTCCTTCTGCAGAGGCGAAAACCACCTCAGATGAAGGTGGGGATGTATACTTGGCTTCTTCAAGCACACATGTAGATCATGAGTCATGGTTGATTGACTGAGGTGCATCCTTTCACTTCCCTCCCCATAGAGAGTAGTTCTGTGGGTATGAGAAATATGATGGTGGTGATGTCTTCTTAGGGGATGATAGAAAGGCTAGAATCGTTGGTCACAGAAAAGTAAAGTTGAAGTTGCAAGGTGGAAGGGTTAGAACACTTCTAGGTGTTATGCATATTCCTACATTGGCCAGAAATCTAATTTTTGTAAGAAAGTTGGATGATGCAGGTGTAAAAATAGTGTTCGAGAAATATACCTACAAGATGGTTTGGGGAGAACTAGTGTTGATGTGGGGATTTCGGATTGGAACTCTGTACAAGCTACAAGGTAACACTGTTATTGATGGATGCAATGATTCTATGGTTTTTGAAAGTGGAGCACAAAATCTAGTGGTCTCCGAAGAAAATACCATGCTATGGCATCAAAGGCTTGGACAGATTGGGGATAAGGGCCTTCAGATACTTCATTGTAAAGGTATTGTATAAGTTATTACTAATAGCTCTCGGGATCTTGATTTCTGGGAAAATTTTGTGTATGGGAAGCAGAATCGGGTGAGTTTCTCCTTTGGTGGTAAGAGGGTGAAACAGATATGAGCGCTTGTGCACAGTGATGTGTTTCAATGTGTGAAGGTTCCATCACTCGGTAAATTTGTATACTATGTATCATTTATAGATGACTTCTCAAGGAATACATCGATATATTTCCTCAAGAATAAATTTGAATTCTTTGACAGGTTTAAATAATTTAAGGCTCTAGTGGAAAACCAGACAGAGAAGAAGATAAAGGTGCTGAGGACAGATAATAATGGAGAGTTATGCAGTAAGAAATTTGAAGAATTTTGTAAGAAGTGTGGTATAGAACGACAAAAGGCTACTCCATACACACCTAAGAAAAATGGAGTTGCAGAAAGAATTAACAAGATGTTGATAGAAGGGGAAAGAAGCATGCTTAGTGGTCTTGGGTTAGGATAGGAATTCTAGGTAGAGGCGATGGAGACAACACGTTACCTAGTCAATAGATCATCTTCATCAGTGTTGGAGGATAAGACTCCACAAGAGGTATGGACTAGTAAGAAACCCTCTCTTTCGCATCTAAGGGTATTTGGATGTGATGCATATGTACACGTTTGAAAGGAGAAAAGAAAAAAGTTGGATAGTAAATCTAAAAAGTGCATCTTTATTGGGTATAACGATGGTTTAAAGGGTTATAAGCTTTGGAACCCAGTAACAAGGAAGGTTGTGTACAACCAAGATGTCGTGTTTAGAGAGGTGAAAAATGTTATTGAACATGAAGTCTCATAAAAGGAATCTGATAAGATAGAATTTGAGCTAAAGGAGGAAGAATCAGACTCCACATTAGAAGATGAATTAGAAGATGAAGAGCCACAAACTCTGGTTGTGAGAAAATCAATTCAAGAAAGAAGGCAGCCAGAAAGGTATAGTCCATCTTCTTTCTGTTCAAATTTTTCCTTATCTATTACTGATGATGATCCCAGAACTGCGAAGGAAGCAGTAGATTCAGAGGATGGAAAACTCTAGAAAGAGGTCATGGTTGATGAAATGGCATCTTTGCACAAAAATGAGGCTTGTGATCTAGTGGAGTTGCTGGCTAGAAGGAAACCCATTGGTAGGAAATGGGTGTTCATGAAGAAGACAAATTCAAAAGGAAAGGTGGAGAAATACAAAGATCAGTTGGTAGCAAAAGGTTATTCCCAGATGTCGGGAATTTATTTTGGTGATATTTCTTCTCCCGTTGCCAACGTAGATTCTATTAGATTATTTTTATCTGTTGTTGTTACTTTTGATTTTGAGGTAGAATGGATGGATGTGAAGACAACATTTCTCCATGGGGATCTAGAAGAGGAAATTTACATGAAGCAACTTGAAGGCTTTATGGCAAAGGGTAAGAAAGAAGTGGCATGCAAGTTAAAGAAGTCTCTCTATGGGCTAAAATAATCACCAAGGATGTGGTATCAGAAATTTGATACATTTATACGGGGACTTGGCTTCACCATAGGAAAATAATTTCATTGTGTTTATTTTAAATTGATTGGTGACCGTATCATTTATTTGGTCTTGTATGTAGATGACATGTTGCTGGTTGGAAATGACAAAGAAATTATCTAGATTTGAAGACCCAATTCTTCTCCAAATTCGACATGAAAGATCTTGGTGCTGCAAACTATATTTTAGGCATGGAAATTAAAAGAGATCAAACAGAAAGGAAGCTCTGGTTAAACCAGAGGAAGTATGTCGAGGCAATATTGCAGAGGTTTAATATGCTGGATAATAAATAAGTGAATGTTCATATTCCTGTAGGTGTAAAGTTGTCTACTGAACATTGTCCCAAGGTGCAAGAAGAGGAAGGGGACATGTCCCACGTTCCATATGCAAGTGTAGTCGGTAGCCTGATGTATGCGATGGTATCTACTAGACCAGACATTGCATATGCAGTGGGAGTATTGAGTAGGTTTATGTAAAATCTAGGGAAGGAGCATTGGACAACAGTGAAGCAGGTTTTCAGGTATTTGCGTAGCATTAGTGGTTATGGTTTGTGCTGCCAAGGAAGACCAGGATTTCACAAAGTTTTGGATATTCGTGGTTTTGTTGATGCAGACTGGGCTGAAGATTTGGATTAAAGAAGATCTACAAGTGGGTATGTGTTTAACCTATTTGGAGGTCCTATCAATTGGATGAGTAAGAAACAATCTGTAGTGGCACTATCAACTATAGAGGCAGAATACATGGTAGCCACTCATGCAAGCAAGGAATCAATTTGGTTGCAGAGATTGTTTTGAAGTATGGGGTTAGTATGGGCAGCTATATGGATAGATTGTGATAGCCAAAGTGCAATTTTCTTGGCAAATAACCCTACTTACCATTCAAAGACAAAGCACGTTGATGTTTAGTATCACTTTATGAGGGATATGATAGAAGACAAAAAGGTGTTGTTGGTAAAGGAAAACACTTTGAAGAATACTACACATGCATTAACAAAATATGTGAGCTTTGAGAAGTTCCCTTGGTGTAGAGAAACAATGGGCATTGCAAGACTCGATAAATGACTAAGCTCTATTGTGGCCCCCTATGAAAGGTAAACAAGTGAGAGAATGTTGGGTTGTGTTATATTCTTTCTATGACTAGCCCCCCTAGTTAACCAAGGGGTTAGACGGGGGCGAAGCCCCACCTTCATTGCGTCGATTGAGTAGCGGTGGGGCGGCAACCCACCTTGTCCAGGAGGTTTGAGGGGAGCAGGTAGCCCCCCTCTACAGGGTCTGGGCCAGTGCCTCGGGGAAATCTTTTTTGGACCCTATATTAGGTAGGCAGACCTACGTATGGTTTCGGGCATGGTTTTCGCACATGGTTTTGGGCGCGATGGTCTTCGGTCCATGGTATTGGATGCTTTAGCATGTATAAATATCTATTGTAACATTGAAAGGAACATAATGAAAAATCAAGCTGGTAGTCCCAGTTTTGTGATCTAGGGGAAAATCTTTGTGTATATTTTTTTTATCTGTTATGCTACCATCTTTGTTTATTTTATGTTTTTTAGAATTTGTATGCAGGTAATTTATGTATGGCGTTAAAACCTACGCAACTGACTGTTAACTCTCTATTATTTCTACAAACAATTTGGAACTAATTTAATTGAACATAACTCAGTAAATTGAGTTATCTAATTACAACTCACAATTAAACTCATCATGGACCCCTAAAACTTAGGGAGAACATATACATGACTTCAGAAAGACTTCCAACTTGAAATTCCTAAGATAATTAATTTAACTTAATTAACTACTTACAAGTTAATATGAGAATATAATTTGATTTTAATTCACAGTTTAAATTCAAGGACAAATTAAACTAGAATTTCTTGTTTCCATTTCTCAACTCTCAACAAGAAAGGAATTATCAGCTACCCCAATCTTGTCTCTGTGAAACTTGAATTTACATCTTGACAATGCCTTTGTCAAAATGTCAACATCTTGCTCCTCTATGGGAATGTACGCTAAAAACATAATCTTCCTCAATACACACTCTTTGAGATGATGACATCAAATATCAATATGCTTGGACCGATCATGAAAAACTGGATTTTCAGAGAGTTTGATACAACTATGATTATCATAGTAAATCATAGTTGGATCCATCTACTGACCAAACAAACCAACAAGAATCTTGGTCATCTATATGGCCTCACATGTTACTCGAATTGCAGCCATGTACTCTGCCTTTGCTGAATTGAGTACAACCGACCTCTATTTTCTATTGTACCAAGAAACTGTCATTGACCCAATACTGAAGATCCATTCTAATGGGATATTCGAGATGGAATCCTTGCCCAATCTACATCGGTGAAGCCTTGGATCATCACTCCCTCTATCCGCTTGTACCATAATCCATAATGAGAAGTGCCCCTGAGGTATATCAACACATGCTTTGCCACCTTCCAATACAACTTAGAAGTCCTAACCATCTCTTGAGTAAGTTAGTTAACTAAATAGCACATGTCTGGTCATGTGTTCACTAAGTACATGATTGAACCCACAATATTCCTGTAAATAGTAGCTTCCACTACTTCCACTGAAGTAGCATCCTCATTCCTCCAGTTACCTGCTGGAGGAGTCTCCATGGGTTTGTTACTCTCCATGTAGAATCTCCTGAGTATCTTGTTGGCATTCTTTCCCTGAGACACAAAAAACTCCCCATCTCCCTTCCATACATCTATTCCAAGAAAGTAATGCATGGGCCCCATTTCCTTCATCTCAAATTCTCTTGGAAGGTCCTCCTTGGAAGATTTGATCAACTGACCATCACCTGTCAGTATGAGATCATCAACATAAAGTACAATGATAAAAATTTAACCTTCCACCACTATGTATTACAGGTTTGCATCTGCTTCACTATTCATGAAGCCCAATCTAGTGAAGTAGTTGCCTATCCTAGTGTACCAAGCATGGGGTGCTTGCTTCAATCCATACAACTCTATCTTGAGTAGGCACACATGCGACTTACGGTCGAAGGTTTCAAAACCTTTAAGATTCTATATGTACACCTCTTCCTCAATCGTGCCATTAAGGAATGTTTTCTTCACATCCAGATGATGTATCTTCCAACCCATCTATGATGATAATGAAAATATAGATTTGTTTGAGGATTACCTTGCAAGAGGAGCAAAGGTCTCATCATAGTCAATCCCCTCTACCTATGAAAAGCCATGGGACACAAATCTAGCCTTATACTTCTCCACACTACCATCTACATATTTCTTTACCTTGTAAGGTAAATGGGAGCTCACCACTGACTTGTCGTTTGGTCTCGGGACCATATCCCAAACACTATTACAAACTATGGAGTTATACTCCCAAATCGACCGTTGCACTGCTTTCTTAAAGGAAGATGTCTCTGTCACAAGACATTCACCCACAAGAGCCATGGATCTAGTGTATCTCTTAGGTGACCTCCTCTTTCTAAGTTGTGATGTGGGTGCTTCCACATTTTCTCTAGAATATAACAGCAATCTATCGACCTCTCTGGGGCACTTTATCCCATTTCTGGAAGACTTTGTATGAGTGGATGTATCCACTCTAGGATCCTCTATGTGGCTGCTCCACATAAATCTGAGGCTCCTCAACCTTAGGAGATAAAAGCTCCACAACTACATGTAGCTCAAGATCCCTCTCAAGGGAAACTTGCATGGCCTTCTCCTCTTCGAATCTGACATCCCTATGAACCATTGTAATCCTACTGGTCGGAAAGTACACCCGATAGTTGTGAGGTATATTAGTGTACCCCAAAAATATCCCCAACTTTGTTGTCAGCTAAAGCTTCTTTTGTGCATCTTTGGTCACATGGAAATATACCGATGACCCAAAAATCCTGAAGTGACTAACATCTGGCCTCTTACTAGAAAGAACCTCCTCTGGTGTCTTCATCCCAAGTATCCAATGTGGGCTACAATCCTGAACGTAAACTCTTGTGTTGCATGCCTCAACCCACAAGTGTAGGCCTCAGGGCCTCTGTAGGCCTTGATCATCCAACATCTCCCTCTCTATCACTACTATGATTTTGTTTGTCCTCTCAGCCAGCCCATTCTGTTGAGAGTGATGGGGTGCCGTCAACTCCCCTTTAATCCCTTCCATTGCATAGAAGTTCTTAAACTCGTTTGAGACATACTCACCAGCATTATCACTCCATAGAGCTTAAACCTTATTTCTCAACTCTTTCTCCACCGATTCTTTAAACTCACAAAATTTTGTGAAGATTTGATCGTTTTTTTGCATGAAAAATATCGAGCATTTTCGAGAAAAGTCATCAATAAACATAACATAATACCTATGTTTGGTCATGGATTCTGTCAAGAATGGTGCACACACATTTGAATGGACTCACTCTAGAATAATGTTTTCTCAACTGTGTCTCTCGTGAAACGAATTCTTGGTGTATTTTCCTAAAGTACGCCCCTTGCATGTATCAACTTGCATAAGCGTACCTTAGGAAAGGCCAGTAGAGATCTGTTGCAATAACTTCAAATCCCCATGATGCAAGTGGCCCAATTTCCTGTGCCACAACTCACCAACATCTTAGCTCTGCACCCTTTTCGCTTTTGTGCTCAAAGAAGCAGACTCCTCTACCTCCCTCTTATAGAGATTCTTCACTCAAATCCCTATCTTTGTTACTTGACACATGGCTATGTGTCGAAGGAATGCTTTTTCTTTCGAGAAGATCACATCATAGCCTATATCCTCAAGCATGGGAATAGATACGAAGTTCTTCTTCAGCCCAGGCACATACATAACATTATTCAAGTTGATTGGATCCCCATGCTCCCTCTAAAAAGTAGCTATTCCCAATCAAGTAGCACTATACTTCCCGTCGTCACCCATCTCGATATGCATCTCGAGATTTTCCTCCTTCGGGTCACTAAATAACTCCTTGTCACCACTCATGTGGAATGAAGCTCCAGTGTATAAGCACCATACACTTCCCACTATTGATGAAACCATGCACGAAATTAAGGAAAAGTCTAATTTGTATTGAGATGCTAAAGCCTCACCCACCACTGCTCATGTGACTTCTTCTTGGCATCCTTGAATGGACAATTTGTAGCAAAATGACCCAGCTCATGATAATGAAAGCACTTAACTTTTGTCATGTCTTTCTTCTTACCTCCATGATAAGAATCTGATTTGGAATGGGAAGATTTCCCTTTCCGCTTCTTCTCCTTAATCGCTAAGGCACATTTCTCTTCATCATCAGTCTTTCATGAAGAGTCGTCTCTGGTGTTCCTACGGATCCCCGCCTGCATAAAATCTGACCATAGTCATTCCCAATTTGGTAACTTCTTCCAACCATTGATAGAGTCTTGATAACTATGCTAACTCTTTAGCAGTCCTAGAAGAGAAAGACTCACCATATCATCCTCGGCAACCATGATTCCAACACTTCCAAGTTCATCACGACACTGAGTGAGCTTGGTCAAGTATTTTGGAATAGTCTTGCCTTTCTCCATTTTCATTTTTCGAAGTTTATCCTTCAGTGTAAATTTCCTTTGGTCACTATTGTTATGATAAAATTGCATAAATTATTTCCACATAACATACGGATTTTCCTTGCCATGGTGACTCAAGACAACATGGCCTTGAACTCCCTCAAGGATTATCTGCCTCACCTTTGCCATACACTTATTCCATCTGGCTAGATTTTGTGCATTCGATACTGTTGGCTTAGGAATTTCTTGATCAAAAAATTCCTTCAAGTGATTATCCTCTAGTACAGCCTCCATTCTATCCCTCTAGGCTATAAATTTAAGTTGCCTTCCAAAGCATACTCGAGCCGCAAACTGTAGAACACCATGTGCCGATATTGAAATATGTATTGCAAATTTGAATTTCACCTATAACACAAAACTAAAATCTTTGATATCTCCTCTAGTGTACTGTCTTCAACTCTCATACCATGTAGAAAATCTTATAGATTCACAAGCTCATGCAATGTACTAAAGCACAGGACATGAATCTACTTCTACTTTCAACTAATGGAAGCCAATAGATTGATGAAAACAATATGAACAAGAAGAAGGTAAATGAATGGTACATAACACAATAAGGCTATCTCGGGAAAGCCACTACTCTAAATCCCACCTATCTATATTGCATTAATCAGAAGTATGAGTGAAGATAAAAATCTTGTTCTCACTAGAACAATTCCGCACAAGTATATTTCTCAACTCTCTGCTTCACAAGCCTACTCTTAGCCAACACAGCCAATTTCCACTGCCTTCCAAGCCCTTATTTTCTTGCACAATTACTATGGCTAAATAGACCATATTAATGAGAATCCGGTTCTTCCAAAACTGTGTAATCCAATCTAGGTTGACTTCCTAATTGCATGCATGATCTATACAACTCAGTAAATCATACAAATAGTAGTACATTATCCCTACACTCTAGTATCAACTGGGTCTTTCTCAGAATCAACATGCATGAGTTTTTGATGAGGGAATATTTAGTGAACTAAAGTGACACTTGTGGATCCAGTAATACACCAACTAATTTTTAACTCTCTATTAGTTCCACAAATAGTTTGGAACTAATTTAACTAAACATAACTCAGTAAATTGAGTTACCTAATTACAACTCACAATTAAAATCATCCTAGACCCCTAAAACTTAGGGAGAACATATACATGACTTCAAAAAGACTTTCAACTCAAAATTCCTAAGATAATTAAGATAATTAAACTTAATTAACTATTTATAAGTTTTTATGAAAATAGAATTCTATTTTAATTCATATTTTAAATTCAAGGACAAATTTACACTGGAATTTCTTGTTGCCATTTCTCAACACCAAGTTTTAGTGCATTATAACTGCCAAATATTCCTCTGTTACTTCTCATCTAATTTCCAATAATTGATGTCAGATAACTTTAATATTAAACCATGCTAAGGCATACCAAGGCATCTCAATGAATGACATACATGCTAAGTCTTGCCAAGTGCTAACACGTGCCAAGTGCCAATGTGTGTTAGGGAGTGATACACATGTTATGAAGTGGCAGGGCATGTTGAAGAGTGCTAAGGTTTGTGAGAGAGTGCTAATACATGTTGGGGAGTGTTATGGAGTACTAGGGAAAAACAAGGGAGCACTAGGTCAAAATGCATTGAAGTGAATGAATATGAGGGTGTGTCAACGAGTTCTAGATGGAATTCCAATGAGGGAGTGACAACGTATGCTAAGAACTGGTAATTCATGCTAGGGAATATCATGGCATGTCAAGAAGTGAAAGAGTGTGCTAGGGATTTCCATTGTGTGTTAACATGTACCAAATAGTGCCAAGGCATGTTAAGAGATTCCATATGCTAAGGCATGCTAGGATGTGCAGGGTGATAGGGTACACCAATATGTTTCAAGGAGTGTCAAAGAAAAAAAAGGAAGAACCAAGCTAAAATGAAAGTAAATAAACACATAATAAAGTTAATAAGTCAGTGTTTTATATCTTTAGAAAGGGGCATGCTAGGCACACTAATAATTGGTTCCAATACATGCCAAGTTCCAATGTAGGCCAAGTGATAATGTATGTTAATGCATGCCAAAATGTTCCAAGGCATGCCAACACATGATAGGAGAGCGTTCTGTTATGCTAGGACCTGCCAACATGTGCTTAGGTGTCCTAGTAATGGCAAGATGTTCTAGGTACAAATATGTTCCAAGACATGCGAGGCGCCAAGGAATGTTAGTGTGTGCCAAAGCATGTTAAGATGTGCCAAGAGTATTGAGGAGTGTTATGTCTCTCTCATTAATATATATGATAGAGCTTGATTATGTATTAAATAATATAGTTCCTACACACACTAGTGGAACTTTATCTAAAGGTAATTTGTTAGGCAATAAACCTAACAGAGATGAATCATGTGTTGACTCATAGGAAAACAATATTCTCATTACTTGAGGGAAATTATACACATTAATTATGTTGGGCTATGTTATATTTTTTCGACAACTAGCCCACATAGTTAACCGGGTGGTTAGAGGGTGGGGGGGGCTACCTATGGTTTTGTGCATGGTTTTCGCACATGGTTTTGGACGCGATGGTTTTCGGTCCATGGTTTTGGAGGTGATGGTTTTCAGTCCATGGTATTGGATGCTTTGGCATGTATAAATATGTATTGTAACATTGAAAGGAACATAATGAAAAATCAAGCTGGTAATCCCGGTTTCGGGATCTAGGGGAAAATCTTTGTGTATATGTGTTTTATGTGTCATGCTCTCGCATTCTTTATTTTATATGTTTTAGAATTCGTATGTAGCTAATTTTTGTACGAGGTTAAAACCTACATTTGGTATCAAAGTTTTTTTTGGCTTCAAGGGGACACCTTTATTGCTAAGGGGTTTCACTTAGGCCTGTGGTAGACCCTGTTCAGTGGGAGATCTGTGAGATCAATTGTAGTGGTGAAAGAAGATGGCGAGTAGTGGAAAGATAGAGATCAAGAAATTTAATGGTCAGAGTTTTGAGTTATGGAAATTCAATATGGAGGATTTGTTGGTGGATAAAGATTAGTGGATCACAGTAGATCCAGGTACTAAACCAACAGGAATGTCTGATGAAGAATGGAAGAAGTTGGATCAGAAGGAAAAGAGCACAATATAATTGTGTGTCTCAGATTTAGTATTGTTGAATGTATCATGGGAAGCTACGGTGAAGGCTTTGGGGGACAAATTAGGGACCTTTTACCAATCTAAGTCTCTGGTGAATAAATTGTTCCTAGAGAAAAGTTGTATAACCTGAGGATGAAAGATGGACACTTGGTGACAGAACATCTAAACGTACTGTGGTAAGTTAGTTATTATCTGTTGACATTAAAATTTTAGATGAAGATAAGTGCATCAGTTTGTTGTGTTCTCTACCAGATTCGTGGGATAGTCTGGTTATTACAATAGGTAGCAATGCAATTGCCTTGTAGTTTGATGAAATAGTCTCATCCTTACTAATGGAGGAGATGAGACAGAAAAATATGGAGAGCCAGAATGGTGATGCCTTGTATGTACAAGGATGGTCCCAGAACATAAACAAAAATAAGTCATCGAGTTGCAGATTTAAATCTAGAGGGAGATCTAAATCTCCAAGAAAACCTGTAAAGGTCGTGTGCTAGAAATGCGGAAAGAAAGGGAACTAAAAAAGGGACTGTAAATCTAAAACTCCTAACAAAGGAAATGGATCTAATGATTCTCCTTCTGCAGAGGCAAAAACCACCTCAAATGAAGGTGGGGATGTGTGCTTGGCCTCTTCAAGTACACATGTAGATCATGTTGAAAATAGCAACAAGAAATGATAAAAATAGAATCTAGAATATTCCATTTTTAATTTGTCCTTGAATTAAAATTGTGAATTAAAATTAAAATTTAGACTTATTAGCTACTTGGAAAATAATTAATTAATTCACCTTGAGTTAACTAGTTGGAGAAATTCAAGCTAGAAATATTTTTGAATTCATGCAATAATTATCCCTTAAATTAAGGAGATTAGCCCTTAATTAAGGAGATAAGATTGAGTTATATTTGAGTTGTAATTAGTTAACTCAGTTAATGGAGTTATGTCCAGTTAAATTAGTTCCAAACAATTTGAGTAACTAATTGTGAGTTCAGTCAGTTAATGTATGCATGCATCCAACTAGTGTGCTCCAGATAACTGAAGGTTCTCTTGTAAATAACTCATGCATGTCTATTCAGAGAAAGACCCAGTTGAGATTAATGACAGGGACAAGTTACTATTAGTTGGATGAATTTTCCTATAAAGGAAACTCATCCATGAAGTCAAGACATAGGTTCCTTGAGGATTGTGCAGTTCTGACAGTGTGTTGGAGCAATGCGAGTGATCAATGTTACAATTGATTATAGCAGGATCACACAGGAGAAACAGCGCAAGGAAATAGGAGGCTTGGAGGGCAGAGGAGAAGGTTTGTGAGTAGTCTTGTTTGCCTGTGAGAATCGAGGATGATTGTAATGAGAGCTGGCTAGCTGTGAGAGATAAGGCTTTGTGTAATTCTGAGATATTTCCACCTTGTATGATAATATAGATAGTGGGGTTTTTAGCTGAGGCTTTCCCATGATTACTTTCTATGTTTCATGTGCATTGATTCTTCTTCTCCTTATATGTGTTTAGATTGATCTTGCTCAAAGTCTTTAAGCTTCCGCAAAGCAAATTGATAGTAGAGGTAGATTATAGTAATTGTCTTTGGTATATTTGTATTATCAAGTTAATCTATAGTCAAATTTTCTACATGATCTTAGAAGTAGATTTGTAGAGAATTTACAGAATTTCTACATGGTATCAGAGATAAGTTTATTGGAGAAGTGAACAGTATATGGAGAGGAGAATTCAAAGTTTGAAGTTAGGGGTTGCAGGTGAAAATTGAATTCATATCATACTTTAAAGAAATAAAAAAATATTGAGATGGGACATTATGCGACTAATTTTCCATCAGAGAAGTCCAAGAAGGGATCCTTGGAAGGATTTGAAGGTGAGCCATTAGCCTCTCAGATCGAAATGGACTTCACCCTCATCACATGCATGGTGTCTTCGATGATGGGTTGTGGTTGGTTTCTTGACAATGGAGCCTCATTCCACATGACTGAGGATAAAAGTTTATTCAGTACCTTGGAGCAGAAAGACCTCAAGATACTCATAGATGGGTGACGACGAAATGTTTAGTGTTTCAAGAGTGGGCACGGTTGCTTTTCAGAGGGAGCTTGGACCTCCTATCACCTTGACAGATGTGAATTATGTGACTAGACTGAAGAAGAACTCGGTATCGATCATGATGTTGGATGACAAAGGCTACGATGTTGTCTTCAATAAGTGAAAGGTTTTCCTTAGACACATCACCATGGGGCAGGTGAAATAGATCAGTTCACGAGTCAAGAACTTGTATGCTCTTGAGGCTCAAGATGCGTGCAATGCCTTGAGGAGCAAGGAAAATGTTAGAGACTTGGTGGTTGAGAGGGAGAGTAAATTACCTCTCAACATCCAGTCCTAGAAGAAGTCTTAGACAATTGTGGAGGAGCCACAGTTGGAGAAGCTGAAAGGAGACCAAGTGGAGGCATCCACTCATGTAGAGACCTCTAATAGGGAGGAATTTTGAGCCAAGTGGGTAAAGGGAGCACATGCAGCCATACCTCCAGGTGTGAGGTGGGGAGATGCGAAGTGATAGTCCCAAGAAGGCTGAAATTCGGTAGGGTCCATTAAGAGGTTTAATATCATGGATCATACCTTGCTACAGGAGCCCAAAGTACATAGTAGCAGGAGGAATCAGTGGGATTGATGCAGTCAGATATCAAAGTGACAGTGGTTAGAGCATTTAGATATTGAGAGCACAAAGAAGGATTGAGAATAGTGCAGAAAGGCAAAGTCAGTCGAAGCACAAAGTTTTTAGTCGATAGAGGCAATAGCAATCAGAGAATTTTGTTATATACCTAGGGGGGTAATATGGGGTAAAAAGGGAGGTACCCAAGGTAATAATGTAATAATGGGATGGGCCATAGTAATAAGTAAGGTGGTTAATCCATATCATGTAAGGGACCACAAGTAGTTAGTAATAATGTAATGGGTCCATGGTATTAGTGGATGGTATGAGGGAACCATGGTAATGATCGATGGTATTGCATGTATGAGGACTATATAGAGGCTAGAGACTCCACATGGAGGATGTCAAGAAATTGTGTGAAGGAATTATTGTATGAACAGGCATATGGCTTGTGGAGTGTTCTCCTTCCTTAAGGAGTGAATGTATGGTGTTTCCTTACCTTAAGGCTTGACCAATAAAGAAGCATTTCATATTATTTTTGGGTTTACTTGCATTGTCTTATATTTTCATATCAGATCTACAACAAGTGGTATCAGAGCACTTTCTTGGGCAAAAAAAAGTGGAGATTTTTGTTTTTTTTTTTTGCAGGATTTTGAGGGCGGCGAGTTTGCAAATCAGATCTGTGCTTTTTAGTGCAAGATCTGAAGGATATAATTGTAGATCTAGATTCTATGTGGAAAAATACCCGATTTAAAAAAAAATTGGTTGAATCGATGTTCGGATGAAGGAGATATCATTGATTTAAAAATCAGTGGAGTTGCGGATAATTTTTCAGGGCAGCGAGTTTGTGGCGCAGATCTAGATGTCCTAGTGCAAGATCTACAAAATCCAATTGTATATCTGGAATTTTTGTGAAAAATAACCCAATTTCAAAAAGAAATTCAGTCGAATCGGAGCCCGGATGAGGGAGATATCGTTGATTTAAAATCAGCTCTTTTTTACAGAAATTTTGGTGACGACGGGAGAGTTGTAGCAGATCTGAAATTCTAGTGCCTGGGTCAGAATTTCTATCACATGGGCAGATGCAGAATGATTGTTCCATTTCTGAAAATAGGTCATAATAGGGATTCTGAGAAATATTGACTAAGCTGTGACAATTTCAAATTTTCGCCAATTTTTTTTTGTGATGGATCAGAAATTGAAGGACTTGTATAAATTTGATGGCTCTCATCCAGCCAAATGCCTAGCACAAATGGAGAAATATCTCAAATTGGATTACGTCTATGATGATGACACTCAGCTTATGATGGGGAGCATATACTTGGACAATGAAAGACGACAATGGTGGTAAGGGCATCAACGTGGCTATGGAAGGTTCTTGACTTGGGACGCCTTCAAAAAAGCTTTTATGGACCACTTTGACCGTAAAATTCTTGTGGATAAGCTCACACAGACAGACACACAACGTAGCAAAGATTTTATTTTTACAGGAAAGAAGGAAACTAAGGAACCTAAAGGGTTATTTTCTGCTGGTATCTCCTTATTACAGATTCATGGATTGATTCAGAAAGAGAAGGTCATTGTTTCTATAAATCCTAGTTGCAAGCATAATTTCATCAATGTTAATTTGGCAAAAAAATTGCAAGTTCCCGCAAAACACATTGAAAACACACAGGTGGATGATGAGGATGTCCAAGTGTATAAGGATTTGAAGATTTATATGTATAAATATGTGTTGCATGGTGATTTTTATACTTCAGAGACAGATAATATGGATGTTGTTTTGGGATACCCATGGATGGAATCAGTGGGTACTATAAATATTAATGTTGAGAAGAAATTCTTGAAGCTCTGGTATAAAAAGAAGAAAGTTACATTACAAGACATTTCCATCAATAAACAGGTAGAGTCCACAAATGTTGAAGTAGAAGATGTTCCAGGGACTGACATATCAGATGATGAGCCTTTGATGATCAACAATCAAACACAAACAGAGCCTGGAGCAGACAAGGTTACAGGTACCTCAGATGAGGGCTCAGTGGTTGAAGTCATATTGGAAAAGAAGATACCACAACAGGCACCACAACAGGGTGAATTAAAGAAAAAGACACCGTGGGTTAAAACTTCAACATATCATCACCCACATCACCCCACAAGACAACCATCAAGATGGAAACCAAGTAGTCACAAGGACAACAACCCCCGTATGATGGATAGCGAGGAGCGAAGATCCACCTACTACACATCAACACAGAAGAGCTGCCATGGTCATTTTCCATCTCAAGCGAGTGAGGCACCAGCGAGATCGAAGGTTCACCTTTCTCTTGGATGGCTAGATGCACGTGCATGGTATTAGTGGAGTACTCTTTTGAGTAGATCTTATTATTTATGTTCTCCCCATGTTTCGGGGATGAAACATGCTAAGGGGGGTGGAATGTTATATACCTAGCGGGGGTAATATGGGGTACAAAGGGAGGTACCCAAGGTAATAATGTAATAATGGGATGGGCCATAGTAATAAATAAGGTGGTTCACCCATATCATGTAAGAGACCACAAATAGTTAGTATTAATGTAATGTATCCATGGTATTAGTGGATGGTATGAGGGAACGATGGTAATGATCCATGGTATTTCATGTATGAGGCCTATATAGAGGCTAGAGACTCCACATGGAGGATGTCAAGGAATTGTGTCAAGGAATTATTGTATGAACAGGCATATGGCTTGTGGCGTGTTCTCCTTCTTTAAGGGGTGAATGTATGGTCTTGCCCTACCTTAAGGGTTGATCAATAAAGAAGCATTTCATATTATTTCTAGGTTTATTTGCATTGTCTTATATTTTCATATCAGATCTACAACAAGAATGTTATATACCTAGGGGGTTAATATGGGGTACAAAGGGAGGTACCCAAGGTAATAATGTAATAATGGGATGGGCCATAGTAATAAATAAGGTGGTTAACCCATATCATGTAAGGGACCACAAGTAGTTTGTAATAATGTAATGAGTCCATGGTATTAGTGGATGGTATGAGGGAACCATGGTAATGATCCATGGTATTGCATGTATGAGGCCTATATAGAGGCTAGAGACTCCACATGGAGGATGTCAAGGAATTGTGTCAAGGAATTATTGTATGAACAGGCATATGGCTTGTGGAGTGTTCTCCTTCCTTAAGGAGTGAATGTATGGTGTTGTTGTACCTTAAGGGTTGATCAATAAAGAAGCATTTCATATTATTTATGGGTTTATTTTCATTGTCTTATATTTTCATATCAGATCTACAACAAGTGGTATCAGAGCACTTTCTTGGGAAAAAATGTAATAATGGATTAACCACCTTATCTATTAATATGGCCCATCCCATTATTACATTGTTACCTTGGGTACATCCCTTTGTACCCCATATTAGCCCCCCTAGGTATATAACAACTTTGATGACAGACGCATCATACTGATTCAGGTTGGATATATATATATATATATATATATATATATATGATATATATATATCCTGGTGTTACTGGAGCAACAACACTAGAGAGTAGTGTTGCCTACATAACATTCCAAAGGTTTAGGATCAGAATCGAATTGAATTCCTTTCTTGTTGAGAGGGAGTGTTGAAAATAGCAACAAGAAATGATAAAAATAGAATCCAGAATATTCCAATTTTAATTTCATCCTTGAACTAAAATTGTGAATTAAAATTCGAATTTAGTCCCACCAATTGCTTGGAAAATAATTAATTAACTCATATTGAGTTAATTATATGGAGAAATTCAAGCTAGAAGTCTTTCTGAAGTGACACAACAATTATCCCTTAAATTAAGGAGATTATCCCTTAATTAATGAGATAAGTTCGAGTTATATTTGAGTTGTAATTAGTTAGCTCAGTTAACTAATATATGTCTAGTCAAATTATTTCCAAACAATTTTAGGAACTAGTTGTGAGTTCATTCAGTTAATGCATGCATGCATCCAACTAGTGTACTCCAGATAGCTAAATATTCTCTCATAAATAAGTCATGCATTTCTATTCAAAGAAAGACCCAGTTGAGATTAAACACAGGCATGAGTTACTATCAATTGGAGGAATTTTCTTGTAAAGGAAACTCATCCATGCAGTTAAGGCATATGTTCCTTGAGGATTGTGTAGTTTTGATAGTGTGTTGGAGCAGTGTGAGTGATCATTGTTACACTTTGTAACAATAGGAGAAAAAACACAAGGAAATAGGAGGCTTGGAGGGTAGAGGAGAAGGTTTGTGAGTAGCCTTGTTTTCCTATGAGCATCCAGGAGGATTGTACTGAGAGCTGGCTAGCTGTGAGAGCTAAGGCCTTGTGTAATTTTGAGATATTTCCACCTTGTATGATAATATAGATAGTGGGGTTTTTAGCTCAGGCTTTCCCCTGAGTATTTTCTGTGTTTCATGTGTATTGGTTCTTGTTCTGGTTATATGTGTTCAGCTTGATCTTGCTCAAAGTCTTTAAGCTTCCGCAAAGCAAATTGATAGTAGAAGTAGATTATAGTATTTTTCTTTGGTATATTACATTATCAAGTTAATCTACAGTCAGATTTTCTACATGATCTTAGAGGTGGATTTGTAGAGAATTTGCATAATGTCTATAGATCATGAGGCATGATTGATTGAGTCAGGTGCACCCTTTCACTTCACTGCCCATAGAGAGTGGTGCTGCGAGTATGAGGAATATGATGGTGGTGATGTCTTCTTGGGGGATGATAGGAAAGCTAGAATCATTGGTCACGGAAAAGTAAAGTTTGAGTTGCAAGGTGGAAGGGTTAGAACACTTCCAGGTGTTCTACATATTCCTACATTGGCCAAAAATCTGATTTCTATAAGCAAGCTAGATGATGTAGGTGTAAAAAAGGTGTTTGATAAGGATACCTGCAAGATGGTTCGAAGATCACTAGGATTGATGTGTGGAGTTCAAATTGGAACTCTATACAAGCTTTAAGGTAGCATTGTTATTGATGCGTGCAACAATTCTGTGGTTCCTAAAAGTGGTGCAGAAAATCTAGTGGTCTCTGGAGAGAAGACCATGTTGTGGCATCAAAGTCTTGGACATATTGGAGAGAAGGGCCTTCGAATACTTCACAGTAAAGGTACGGTAGGAGGTATGAGTAATAGCTCCATCTTTTGTGCAAGAGTCATCAAAGAACAATTTCCAAATATCAATTTGGTTTGGTTCAGGACTTTCAACTACCTCTTCAATTTTGACTTGAGTTTTATGTTGTTTTGAAGTGAGTTGATAACAACCAAAGTCTTGATCTATTGCATAAATTGGATGGTTCCTTGGCTAGTCAGTTTTACAAATAGTATGTATAAATCTTACCTCTCTATGTAATCTTAATTGCTCTCCTCCAAAAATAGGAATAGTAGTAGTGAGATGTCCATCTGTAGAGTTCCCCCTAGTTTGGCACAACAAGACTTAGAAAGGAGCATTCCAAATTTGGGATGGATATCTATGACAACAATATCAAGTACTACACTTTTCACTGGAATTTGGGCAAGGGTAACCACTAGATCCTTGATCAATCCTAAACAAAGCACCTTTTTAGAATCAAAGGTGTACAAGTCATGGTAGGATCTAGTTATGTCAAGTTTCAAATGGTCCATGATGGATTTTTGCATAAGGTTGTGTGATGCTCCTAAATCAAGCATACAATTATACAACATGGAATCATTTGTTTTAAGAGTTTCATAGAAAGGAGGCACTATCTCATCTATCATATCTGAACTAGGGCCAAAAACTATTGTTGGTTTTTCATCTTGCAAACTTATGACACCACCTTCAGCATCAACCGGCGTATTTTATATCCATTTTGTGACTTGGCTTTTGTAACCAGGGATTTTAGAAATTTCTAAAAGTGGAATTGTGATCTTAACCCTCTCTAATTCTTTTTCAACATTAAATGCAGTGAAAATGTTTTTACCAACTTGGGTAGTATCAATTGACTGATCTAACGGTTGAATAAGAGTTGTTTGACCTTCAACAGTTTTGGTACGTGGTTCAATTACTGGAGTTTCCTTTGGAGGTCTCCTAATACCAGGCCTAGGCCTAAAATCATACCTTTTGTTTAATTCTGCAATTGGAAATTCAGAGAAAGCATGATATTTAGAGACTTGTGAAGATTCCTAATCTTCTTGGACCTGATTCTATTGTGAGAGAGGAATGATGGTTGTTTGATTGGAAGAAGAATCCATACTATTAATATCTTCAGTAATTGTCATAGTATTATCATCAGGCTATTGTTCATCTATTAGTAGAGGAGTAGGAACCTGTTGATCATTATTAGGTCTCTGAAGAATTTGTAGTGGTGGATTTCTTTTATACTGACCTTGATTTTGGTTTTAGGGCCTAGTAACTGTCTGTTGTATTGTCCTAGGTTGGGTCTCAATCTTTGAAATCCTATTTAATAGGTTTCTAAGAAGAGATGTTATTTCATATATTTTTTGGTATTATGCTTTATTCTTAGAGGAACTAGAGGCTTCTTGAACAGATTTAAGTTTTCTTTGGGCCTTTTCTTCCTTAAGTTTTAAAGAAGTTGAAGCTACCCTATTTTCTTCTACTTCTATAGCATTTGTTTGCATATCTTCAAGAGAGCTTGAAGTTCTCTCTCATAGCATAACAATAAATTCATCATCAAAATATTTAGAAAATCTAGACTTAGCTGCTGCTACATGGGGCTTACAATCAGCAAGCATTTTGTGATAGAGTTTATTGAATCTTTTGATAAAATCTGATATTGGCTCACCAAAGTTCCTTCTAAGATCTTCAAATTCTATGAGGAAGTAAAGAGGATCCTTTTTCACACCCCATTGATTTTTAAATATGTTTGTAAGCTCTTCCCAATTTCTAATGGTAGCTGCTGGTAACTGCCTAAACCAAATTCTCACATTTCCCTCAAGTGACTGTACAAACAATCTCATATAAACATTTTCTTGTTCAATATTCATGTTATCAGCAAAGTCAAGGAAATATTGAAGATGGCCCTCACCTGAGGGACCGGTTTCTCCATTGTACTTGGGAAGGTATTTTAAGTATCCAGGTGGGAATGCATCAAGGTTATTAGGTAAGACTAAGGCAACATATCTAGCCTATACAATAGGTCAGAAATCCATGATAGCAGGTGGTGTATGAGGTGCTTGAGGTGTATGAGATTCTTGAGGTGTATGAGGTTGTCCGGGTGGAGTATGTGGAGTTTGTGTGGATGTAGAGGATGAAGAAGAAGTAGAGGAAGAAGATGGTGATTTAGGAGTTGATGAACTAGTTGGAGGTGAAGGAGGAGGAGATCTCCTGAAAGACTTCAAAGGAGTCCTAAGAACTAACTTTGGGACCTGTAAAGGGATACCTTCTTTTATTTCAAAGAATGGATTGAAATATATAGAAAAGGTCTCCTCAAATTGTTTGGAAGAAGAAGCTTCAGGTCAGTCAAAAATGGAAGGAAAATGATAGGTGGTAGGGGATATAAAATCTGTGGGTTTATATTTTGGTAGATTAACACCCAACTTAGATTTAGTTTTAGGTGATCCTAGAGTTAGTGTGGGTATTGGGTGAGATTGTAATGAATGAATAAGGTATGCTGACTCAAAGTCAACTCGTTTATTTAGAAGTTCAACAACCCTAGGTGATAAATGGGACTAATCAGGATTAGATGGGATATTAGTATAGGGGTCAAATGATTCCGCTTCTTTATATTGTAGGAATAAAGAGGAAGAAGAAGATGATTGGTGGTGTCCCGTTTTAGAACTAGCTTTTCTTAGAAACATTTTAGGATCTGGCAGAGGTTTAATTATGTTAGCTTCTGAATGAGATCTGGTATGTTTATAAGGTGCCAGCTTGGGTGTGTGGCATCACCAAGGTGAATGATTTTAACCTTTCTAAACCTTTAACCACCTTTAAAGGAAAATAATGAATGAATATCGTTGTCCCAAGGGAAACTTTAATGAAATTCGAATCCCCAGCAATGGCACCAGTCTAATGTTCTTCCTCTGAGTTAGTAGTGGGTCAGGCCACCAATGCCAGAGCATCTAAAATAATTTGTTTTGAGAGTTTTTGGTTTTAGTTTTGGAAGACCAATGAAGGAAGACAAATGTAGAATTGAAGTAATTACTCCTTTGGGTTATATTAATACTTCAGCAAAGGGCTGCTATAAAGCATTACACAATGATATAGATCAAAAATAGTGGTGAGTAGAAAACAACAAAAAATATGATTATCATAGTTTCCAGATTGTAAAACAAAACAATCATAAGTTGGAAAACCTTCTAAACTACGTTCCAAAGTTTCAAGGCAGTATACTTAATCCTTACACAAGATGCAGACGATTTATTGATTAGAGGGGATTAGTTGCACAGACAGTTGCATTAATCAAATCTTTTAATAGATGATCACTTCATGAGATTATAGGAATCAATTGAAACAATAATTGTTCCTACCTAGATATATCTATAAGTCATAAGCATATGAAGAAAAACATGATGATTGAAAACTAGAAAAACTTACAAGATAACACAAACTATGTGAAACCAAATTCAGAATCCTTTGCTTTGTATTAAGGTTCTAGAAAGGCTGAGTACATCAAGTGTCTACAAAAGCTTCCTTCAAAGGTGGCTTCTAGGTCCAAAGTAGTATTAACAGTCAAGACTTTATAAGTAATGAACTATTAATATTGAACTCTGAACCATTTACAACTCAAGAAAAGAGTTATTTATATAGTAATGGAACTTAATAAAAGATCCTAAAACAGATTAAGATTTTTTAGGAAAAGAAAGATCTTCATGGCAAGAAGATAGGGGCAATTGTTTGAACTGCTTCTTGTTGTCCCCTTTATTTTGGTTGTGATGTCTTTTTGTAGAATATTTTTCCCTTTAGGCTTATTGATTGTTTGAATCCTTTGCAATGGCCAATTCCTTCATTTTGATCTTTCATCTGACTTCTTTAAACTATGTAACTCTTTTTGATCCTGCTGAGTAAATTTGATTGTACATTTTAGGTTTTACTGTGTTTTTTCAACAATAAATCTTCATATTGTGTCTTCAAACTGTTATGTAGGCTTGTTGTTTATAAACTTGAACAACAGTCCTTACCTAAAAAATACAAAAACTTTTAAGAAAAGCATGGTGACAGAGGAGGTCGTGATGGATGTTTTGAGCTTTCAAAGGATATCGGAAGGAGTTCGGGGCATATCAGAGGGTGAAGCCATGGTTTAATGGATGAAAAGCCATTATGAGGCTGCATTGTGTAAAACAAGCAAAAACAAAGAAAAATAAACATTTGGCATTTTAAACACGCTAAACAGTTTTCCTTTTAAAATACGGCGCGAAGTGAACAGTGACCCTTTTTTTCGTTTTGTGGAAGGTGACTATCATCACACCACTTATGAGGCACGGGTGATTGGTGAGCACCAGTACTACAGCAATAATGTGACAAATCTTGGGATTCTCGCTTTACTTTTATCAACCCAGTAGTTCGTAACAAACTTGGAAGCAACAGTGCTGTATGCACAAGTACTAGTTCTTACTGCAGGCTGTCACTTGGTGAGCTAGCAAGATCACTAGGAGCTCAAGCCAACTTCTATGGATTCCAGAAGAAGTGTTATATGTGATGAAAGAAGGGAAATCTTACTCTACAGAGGCTACTCTACTTGTAGAAAGAGGAAGAAGATTGAAATGTGGAGTAAACCTAGCAAATCCTAATTAACCAACTAATCCTACTTTTGCAAAAAGAGAGATGAAAAACCATGAAATGAATTCCATTACCTACTTAGGAAGTAAACAAAATATACTCAAGTGATTTCTAGAAGGAACTAAGAAAAAAACATCTTTTTGGATTTTTATGTATTTTTAGGTGAAATTGTCATGCATGTAATTGATTTGTTTATGAATGTGGCAATGATTAGGTGGCGATGGAGAGCGAATTTGGATTTTACATAGGTGTAGGAAGGTGGGGAGGTGTACTAGGAGGTCCCAGGTGGCCTCATGGAGGCATTGCTTGCAATCAGATTTCAAAAAGTCACCTACAGGAAAATCTACAAGAGGTTGCAGGGGATCTGCAAGAGGTCTACAGGAGGATGCCAAGAGCTGTTTTAGAGGGTTTTGAATGTAGCAAAATGGGAGGAAGGGGTATATGATGGCTAGGAGGATGTGGTAAGGTATCTATGGTTTATAAAGAAGGATTAGGAAAGAGAAATATGGTTGGACTTATTCAAGGAAAGAAAGGAAAGTGCATGAGAAAAGTGCAAAAAATTAAGGCAGATTTGTGAGGGACTTTGGATGACCTGTGGAACATAGGTCAAAGGGAGATGGTGGTGGCTGATTGGCTGACTTATTTTGAGCTGACATGTACTACCAGAGAACTGAAAATCAAATACTGAGATTAAGAAAGCAAAGAAACTAGCTACACCAAAAAACAAAACTATGCATCAAGCTAATCTAAATTCTGATCTAGAGAGTAAATGTTGAACAATGGTATATGGAAAGAAAGAATGAATGAAATTCATTTCAAAGGTAGAAATGAGCATGTTGAAATGGATCTACAGTAAAGCACTAACCTTCTAACAAACTGCAAGACTAGAAATCCTATGGAAAAGACAAATTTGTGTTTTTTTTGTGGCAGCGAGAGGGTCTTGGCCTCAGTTCATGGTCCCAAAGGGGAGAAAGGAGGCCAAGGCTTTGGTGATGTCCTTTCTGTATCTTCTTCTATCCCTGTTCAACCTGCTACAACAAACTGAAATGGAAACAACCTTTTAAATCACCAAAAGTAGCATATCCTTAACCAAGAAAGAAATCTATCTAACAGCAATGAATTCATAAACTGAAAAAAAACATATAAATACAAAACAAGAGGTGCTTGACTACTTGGATTGGGCCCTAACCCAAGATATTTAGCTGTCTGAGCTGACTCAGTGCTAGCTAAAAAATAATCTCATCTTCATTATCAAAATAACAGTAAGATTACATGAAACTGTCCACAAAAGTAAGCTCGAAGTTTAGCAGAGAAAAACTGCAAAAAAAGTTTGAAAATTTGACTAATATTCAACAACCTAATGAGGCCATAAGCCTCTCTAATTATACAACTGGAGCTCCCAACAGCTCCCTTAAATCAGGGAGGCTTGGATCCCAAAACTTGAGATAGAAAGTAGTTATCCTCCACTTGCTCGGCTGCCTCCTTGGTGCATTGATGTGGCTGCTTGTGCTCTGAGCTTTCTGAAGGAGAATTTGAAGTAGGGAGTCATAAATGAGGGGGACACCCTCCTATAAATCCTCTCCCTTGTCCTCTTCGAATATTTGCTACCAAATGTTCATTAAATCTTTGACTTTGTCTCCAAAATTGACCAAAAAACTGCATTAAGCACATATTAAACTTCAAGGCATAATGACCAACTCAACTCACTCTACTAGCATAAATATAATAAAAATCATGCAATAACCTAATGAGAATGGTGGATTAAGCTAAGTTAGGAAGCAAAATGAGCTCATATAATTACCCATTTATGGGGCTCATCATCACCCCCTACTAAATGTGTTTCTCATCCTCTGAGAAAGTAGTCCATCTCCTCATCTTTGATGGCCCTAATGGCCTCGCTGACATCCCATGCTTCTAATGTGAGGTCCTCTTATTTTTCATGGAATCCTACCTTTCTATCCACTTCTTCCCACTGTTGTTGTTCTTCTTCCTCTTTTCTGCCCTCTAGCAGTCCTAACAGAAGTGGGGGACTTAGTTTGAGGCCAATCCAATTGACCTTCAAACTCTACATAGAGTGCTTGTATAGTGGCACTCTCCTTAATGCTTCTTTCAAGATTTTTGGGGAGTGATACTCCCTTATTTGCAAGCTTTGTGGCAGTGTATTCCATCTCCTCACACAAGCATGAATACAGTCATCTCCAAGTAATCTTTCCATGTCCTCAAAATGTGCAATGGCCTAAGCCTGATCATTGATATACTTAGGGGCACTTTCAAGATTATTTGCAAGTAGCTGGTGTGTACTGATGAGAGCCATGGGGTCTGATGGCTCAGCTCTGATCATTAGGGGTTCATTTTGCTCTTTTACCGTCAACTTTTGATTTTTGTTTCCATTTTCTCCTCATGATTCATCCATGAGGCCATGGCCATTAGCTATAGGTCCCCTAGCCTAGCGTTAGGATCCCATAGGTTCATATTGGTGAGGGCCATGTTATGCAAATAGAAGTCTGCTATCTTTTCCTTGTCTTCTATTGAAATTTGGTTACATAGGTCCATGAACTGTCTGTAACCCTAAAAAGGCATTGTGCCTCTCTGTGCCAATGTCTTGAATTGAAACTATAGCCACTGGTCTTTGAGGTATACTCCATATGATTTTGTTGGTGTTCTGCATTGTAGTGCCTCCGTAGACCAGTTGGCCATGCATGCCAATTTTGTTTCCTTTTCTTGCAGCTGTCCTCTTAGCAGCTCATTTTCTGTTTCCAAGTGAGTCCTTCTGATTGCTTCTCTATGTCTTACAACACTTAATTCCATGCCCATCTCTCTAAGTTGGTTCTCCATGTGGCCAATATCCTCTAACTCCTTGGATTTGGTGATTTGCATCCATCTATGGCTCCTGATTCTTTCTTTCTCCAGCTCAAAGAAAAGTGGGACTGCAAATTTCTGTGGAATGATTTCCCCCCCTCAAGAAGATTGTAGTAAGAGCCCAAACTAGATTGGGGGTCAGGTTCTTGGGTCTCTGTTGTTTCCTCCTTCTCCTTTGGCTGTTATTCTACCCTTTTCTCAAGTTTTTCGGTCTCCTGTAGCTTAGTCAGGGTCTCCTGTAGAATAGTTTGTACCTCTTGTAGAGTTGCTTTTGAGTCCTGTAGTTGCACTCTTTCCTTCCAGGTGGAAGATCTGGGACATCCTCTTTCATATGTGATGGTAGTTTTAGAGGGAGATTCTTCCCCTTTGATAGTTGGTGAATCTTCAATTACAATAGGCACTGTTGAAGATCGCTGTGGTTTCCCTGTTTTTATCCTTGTTCTTTTCCAAGCCCTGAAGTACATTGATGTTCACCTCTTCCTCTTTTGTTTGGGTTTAACTGGGGTGCTGAGGGCAGTAAGAACAAATTCTACCTCCCTTTCTAGGGTCTTAGGAAACACTTTTGTCTTTTCTACCCCTTTTTCATCTCCTTTTGTCTCTGTTTCTGTCTCTGCTGGTTTTGTTTCCTCTTGCTCTGTTTTGGTTTCTTCCTCCTCTGGTTTAGTTTCCTCCTTCTCTATTTTGGTGTCTTCCTCCTCTATTTGTTCCTCAGTTACCTCCCCTTCTTCCCCTTGTTGCTCTTCCCCCTCACTCTTAGAGGTACTGTGATTGTATGTGAGGGCATTTATATCATCTCCTGCTATCATGTTTCTGAAGATTTCCCATGCTATGGGAACTGTGATGGTGTGGAGGGCTTCTTCCACTAATAGTGTAATTAACCCATGGTGAGCCAATTGATTTGGACCTAATGCCTTCAACTTATTGTTGGAGTCTATGAGCGACTGCAGGAGAAAATAGGGGATGCTGAGTTTTTGTGGTGTGGGAGTGTCCATGCCATATCTCAGCCCATGGAGAAGTCTAAAATGGTAGTCGTAAAATATGCTATACCTCCCTTCACAGGAAATGTACTTGATTATTTGGTACCTGACCTCATGCCAAGGGTAAGGTATGTTGATTCTTCTAATGCCATTTTTGTCTTCTACAGGATGTTCATTTGGTTGGAAGAAGGTTTTCTTGGCAACTTGTCCCATTGGCTTTTCATTTTTGCTCCAAGGTAATCCAAGGGGACGGTTGGTAACTCTACTGATAAATTTTGTGGTTATTTCCATGGTGAGACCTCTGAAAGTAACAGTGGAATGGGTCTTTGAGTGAGGTACTAAAGCAAGGGCAAAATCCTGAGCCACTTCTTCATCAAACCCTTGAAATTTTTCAAAAAATAGCATCCAATTTTCTCTGGTGAAAACGGCTACCACCTCGGGATGTTCATGGAGCCTGATTGAATTTGTGGGTTCCTCCCTCATGAATCCCCCTATCATTTTACTTATACCCTTTTGGAACAACCCAGGTAGAGATGGAGGCAAAAAAATTTGAAGAAACAGGAAAGAGAGAAAAACTGTGTTTTTTCAAGAAAACATGGAGAGTTGTTTTTATGGAATTCCTCTCCTTCTATAGGCTTAATCTCTCCTTAAAATTGTATCATTTCTTGCACATATTAATATTCATGGTGGGTTTGTACAGAACCCACCTCTTCAAGCCAGAATTTGAGCAAAAACCCCGTGTTTCCTTCTGAAAAACTGCTTACTGCCCCTCCTGTAGAACTGGCTATAGTGCTCCTGTAGAACCTGTTACTCCTCTTGTAGAACGCCGATAGCAGACAAATGGCTGAAAATGATAGAGAATGTTGGTTTTGAGGTTATGGAGGTGGTACAGAGCTTTCTGAAGCTAAGTGGACGAGGAAAAAATGGAAGAAAAGGTGGTGAAGGAGTTTCGAGGAGGAATACTTATGTCTTCTTTGAGATATTTCCAATGATGGGGTGAGCTAGCAAAAATGTACGTTGCTAGATTCGGACTATTGACCCCCACTATTCTACCATCATGGCTCTTCATGACTATTTCCCGCAATCACTTCCCATCATTGCATCGAGGTTCATCAGAGTTTGTATAACCTCCACTACCTATCCTTTGGATTTTCTGTGAGTTGACTAGGCACATGTCTGGTGGCATCTCTAGATGAGCGCAGTTAACTAGATGAGGGTGGCTAGTTAACTGGCCACCTTTTCTCATTCAACCCTAACCATCTCATTTTCTTATGCATATTTGTGAATTACACAGATGCAACAGAGGAGAGGGTTAAACACTTACCTACAAGTCGGATGTTTGTGTTGTGGTGCATCTTGGCTCCTTTGCTGCTACATGCTCGTATTTCAGTTGCTGCATGCCCATATCTCCTCTGTTGTATGCTTTTTGGTCTGTGATGTGGGCCTTGTTTGCTTTGTGCAATTATCCTCTAGCTGGATCTGGCTTCAGGTGTCCCCTTCAGTCCTATGGCTCACCTATTTTACTGTTTTGGCTTGATTGTAAGGGGATCAATTGCTACAAGAAATCCTACAGGAGCTCCCGTAGTTGTTTCTCCCTTTGAAATTTTTAACTGATTCTTGTGCTGGGAGTTGTGAGGATGCTACCAGAGATGTTGACGGTGATGGGGAGGTATTTGGTAAGCTGTAGGTGAGATTTGGAGGTGTTGTTCCTTTTATTTTTTCATTCTAAAAACTGGTTTCTGCGTTTTTTTTTTTTGTTAGCAGGAACGAAAGAAATCAATGATGGTGAGGTGGTGCAGGTGTGGAATGGATGGCTAGTAGGGTGGATAACTGTAGGAGGGCCTACATGCTCTTCTTGAAACATCACAGATCGTCAATTTTTTTTTTTAAAGCCATTTTGAACTCTCTATGATTTATATAGGAACCTCCTATAGAACACATAGGACCTCTTGTAGGATACACAGTGTTTGGAAAAAAAATAGATTGAGGTGGAAGAAAGGTCAGAAATTATGGAGAAGAGTGTGGATGAGGTGAAATAGGCTTTGTCACATCTTCTCTTGCTTCCTGTGGCCCCCTTGTAACTTGCAATGCATTTTAAAAGTCACTTTCCTCTTCCTTCTTTTCTCTATTTTTTTTTTTGAAAGACAACTAGGGTGCCTTAAGGAGGTTTTCACCCTAATTGCTTGCCTTGGTTGCCTCCAATGGAGGTTTTCACCCAGGGATATTTTTCTCTCTCTTTTTTGTTTTTGTCATCATTGGGCTAGGTCAAAAGAGGTTTTCAACCCAATGATGGGACTCAAGCGCCTCATGGAGGTTTTCACTTGAGTCCTTATTATTTTCCTTTTTCATACTTCTTCAATGAGTGGGTTGAGTGGAGGCTGAGACCTGCTCCACTACCAAAACTATCTTATTCAGGTCTTCAAAGAACTCTTGCTTAGAGAGGGGCTTCTTGTAAATTTTCAACCGATGTCCATTGACAAGCATGGGGATGGCTTCCTCACCAATGGTTCTGATCAGTACTGAACCATTTTCATTGTATTTTTCTACAGTGTAGGGTCCCAACCATCTTGTCCTCAGCTTGCCCTTGAAGTATTTATATCTTGAGTCATAGAGCAGTGCCCAATCTCCCTCTTGGAATTGCTTCTCCTTGATATTTTTATCGTGCCATATTTTCCTTTGAAGCTGGACTACCTCTATGTGGAGAAGGGCCTATAATCTTTGTTCATCCAATCCATTGAGCTAGAGTAGTCTTTCCCTCTGTGCATGGCTTAGGTCTAGGTCCAATTGAGCTGCCATCCTAGAATAGTTCATAGGGTGTGAACCATGTGGTGGTCTTCCATGTTGTGTTGTAGGCCCAGGTGGCCTCAACTGGTCTATCCACCTAATATTTTTTGTTGCTACTCACTACCCTGGTCAAACTTCTTTCCAAAGCTCTATTAGTGACTTCCACCTATCCATTGGCTTGTGAATGGTAAGGAGTGGAAGTCCTGTGCTTGATTTTATGATGTGTGAGCAGGTCTTCAATCAAATTGGAAGTGAACTGACTACCTTGATCTATGACCAATTCTCTTGGATACCCGAACTTATAGAATATGTTTTCTCTTAAAAACTTAGCTACTTTTTCCTCTATTACTACCTTGATTGCTTTGGTCTCTGCCCATTTTGTCAGATAATCGGTGCACACAGTGATGTATTGCCTCTGTTTTGAAGGAGGGTTGATAGGACCCATAATGTCCATGCCCCACTTCTCAAATGGCTGAAATTTCACTTGAGGTTGCATGGGCATATCATCGTTTGGAGTAGGCTTCCCCATCCTTGGCACTGATAACATTGGTTGGTATATCTCTTCACATCTTGATGAAGAGTGAGCCAATAGTAGCTTGCTTGCAAGATTTTGAAGGCAGCCCTCTTTGCTGCAAAATGGCCTCCACAAGGCCCGTCATGGTAGGTTAGGATAATGTCAAAAACTTCCTCCTCCCTGACACGTCTTCTCAGGATCTGATATGGGCCAAGTTTGAAGAGATTTCCCCCAATCCAAGTGAAAGGGGCACTTTTCCTCATGATCTTGCTCTTCTCGCTTGAGGACAGGTGTGGTGGGAACTATGATGAAACCAAGTAATTTTCTATATCAGCAAACCATGGAGAGAGTACTGAGATAGCAAATAGGTGTTTATCTGGCATTTGATCATCCACCATTCCTTCTTCACCTGTAGGCAAATTAACTCTAAACAAAAAGTGAGCAACAAGATATTCTTTACCACGCTTATCAACAATGGTTAAATCAAACTACTACAGTAAAAGCAACCATCTAATAATGTGAGCATTTACATCTAGTTTATTCATTAAATACCTAATTGCAACATGATCATTATGTACAAGGGTTTGATAGTCTGTGATGTAGTGTTTGAATTTATCCAAGGAATGCACTACAGCTAGGAGTTCCTTCTCGGTTACTATGTAGTTTAACTCTGCCTTTGACAAGCTTTTACTTATAAAGTATATGGCATAAGGTAACTTTTCATCAATCTGTCCCAAGGCTGCTCCTATTGCTTTGTTCAAGGCATCTGTGTGAATGTGGAAAGATAGGGCCCAGTTTGGGCCTCTCAAAATTGGGGCAGTCACGAGTTTTCTTTTCAAGGTATCTAAGGCTTCTTGAAAATTTTCATTCTATATGAACTCGAAATATTTTCCCAAAAAACTAAACAATGGACAGGCTAACTTACTGAAATCTTTAATGAAACTTCTGTAATATCCTGCTAAACCTAGGAAACTTCGGACATCTCTCACATTTTGAGGAGCTGGGACCCTTTGGATGATGCCAATTTTGTTGGGGTCCACCTGCAATCCTTGTTGATAGATTCCATGACCTAGCACGGTCCCTTTAGTCATTAAAAAATCACATTTTTCCAGACTGAGGGATAGGTTCACTTCAATACACTTGTCCAAAACTTTTCCTAGGTTAGAGAAAGCTTCCTGAAAGTTAGAACCATAAGAAGCAAAATCATCCATATATATTTCCACTGCATCATGAACCAGTTCAGAAAATATACTTGATACTACTCTCTGGAAAGTGGCTGGAGCATTACACAATGTTAGCTACCTATACCAATAGGTTTCATTTTTCATGATTGGCAGGGGAAGTGCCAATATGATATACTTTGGTGATACAAAGATCTCATATTCTTGTGGAAAAAATATACTTACATTTGGTTAATGTTTCCCTACTTCTGAATGGGTGATCCAACAGCCTAAGATGGGTCATGCCATGTTTCAATTTTTGTTGTAGATTAGAGAAAGAAATATGTCCAAACAGTTCAATCTTGGCAGGTAAAGTAGATAGGTAGAGAATGAAGGTTCCCAACTGCTTAATCTGGG
>APFE031535394.1:62733-76627 GCA_000404065.3 Pinus taeda | reverse complement strand
TTTAAATCTATTTTTCTCCTTTAAATCACGCTTTTCTTTTGTTCTGATCCTCTCGTCCAGTTTGTTTGCTTTGTTGCTGGTTGCTCCCGCATCAAGAGGGAGTGTTGAAAATAGCAACAAGAAATGCTAAAAATAGCACTGTTATAAATAGAAGTTCAGTTAGTGTTGATCTTAGCAACAATGGATGGAAAAATGGAAGTGCTAAAAATAAAATTCTATAAATAGCATTTCGGGATACCTTCCTATTTTAGTCAGTCCCTAAACTAAAATAGTGAAGTAAAATTTAAATTTGATCTTAGCAGTTGTTTGTAAAATAATTAATTAATTAATCTTAAGTTAATTAGTTAGGGAAAATCAAACATGAAGTCTATGTGGGGACATGCAATAGTTTCTCCATTAATTGAGGAATTTATCCATCAGTTAAAGAGATAAGGATGAGTTGTAATATTGAGTTGTAATTAGTTGGCTCAGTTAACTGAGTCAAGGCCAGTTAGATTAATTCAAACAGTTTGTTGAATTAATGAAAGTTCAGTTAGTTAATTCTTGCATGCATGTAACTACTTCTCTTCAGATAACTGAGTATTCTTTCATAAATAACTCATGCGTGTCAGTTCAGACAGAGACCCAATTGAGATCAGATGGAGGGGCAGTGTACTATCAGTTGCTAGAATATTCCATTGTGAATATTCCTTGCATGCAGAAGGAATTATTTCCTTGAGGATTGTGTAGTTACTTCTTCAGGTTTGGTGAGTTGATGAGGCCAATTCACACATGTGACATCATTGGACCCCAAGGAAAACTGCACAAGGAAATAGGAGGCTTGGAGGGCTTGAGGAGGACATATACTATGTCTCTTCAGTTTGTGAGCTGTATTGTTTGATTGCAAAAAGAGCAAGATAGCTTGAGAGCTGATTCTTTTTGTAACTTGAACAAGATTTCCACTTGTATGATAATATAGAGATTGGGGTTTTAGGCTGAGGCTTTCCCCGAGTTATTTCTTCTGTGTTATGTGTGATTGGTTTCTCATTCTCAGTTATGTGTTCTCTTGATCTTGCTCAATTCGATTAAGCTTCTGCAAAGTGTTGTAGAAGTAGATCCTGTATTGTGTTTTAGTATATTGCATAATCTATTGATCTACAGTGGGAATTTCTACAACACTTTCTTCTTCCAAGTAGAGGTGAACCTTCTGATGAATATTCCATAGAGGATCTTGATTATCCTCATCCTACAAATGATCCTTCCAAATGGTGATTATGTATGATGAAATATTTTTCTCCCTCATCATGCTAGATGAATTTATTCTACCAGTAATTACTACTTATGCTTTTCATGAGGTAACTGTTGAAAAATGTGCAACAAGAAATGCTAAATTTAGAATGTGCTAAAAATAGACCTGCTAAAAATAGCATGTCTAAAATAACAGTTTGGCCAGTGAGGTCATTTGCCACATTGGGTGAGAGGTGAAACTGCTAAAAATAGAAAGTTCTAAAAATAGCATTTCTGGGTCCCTTCCTATTTATATGAGTCACTAGTCTATCTATAGGAAGTAAAATTAATTTTGGTCTTAACAACAGTTGGAAATATTAATTAATTAATTCAGTTGAGTTAATTAGTTAAGGAAATTCGAATTTGAAGTCTTTGTGAGCATGCACATGAGTTGTCCCACTGATTGAGGAATTTATCCTAAATTTGCTCCATTTATTGAGGGAATAAGTATGAGTTCTATAATGAGAGAATCAGTTGACTTAGTTCTAACTAGTCAAGTCTAGTTAGATTAATTTAACAGGTTGTTAAAATAATAAAATATAGTTTGTTAATGCTTGCATGCATGTGACAACTATTATTTTAGATAACTGAGAATTCGCTCATGGATAACTGTTACATGTCAGTTCTGTCAGAGACCCAATTGAGATCAGATGTGGGACAATGTACTATCAGATGCTTGACTATTTCTAGTAAGTAGTTTTTGCATGGTTAAGGAACTAGTCTCCTCAAGGATTGCGTAGTTGGACCATTGGTTAACTTGGTATGTTTGGAATTAATTGCATATGATTTTGCTATTATTTCCTAAGAAAACTGCGCAAGGAAATAGGGATTGGACCATAGGTAAAGCCTTTATATACAGGGCTTGGTTGGTTCATGAGACATATCTTCATATCTTCATAGTTCATTGAGAACTAAATAGCTTGAGAGCTGATTCTTTTTGTATTGTGAAGAGGATTTCCACTTGATTGATAATACATGGTTGGGGTTTTATGTTGGTGCTTTCCCCTGGATATATCTTGTGTTATGTGTAATTATTTCTCTTGTTCAGTTATACATGTTTCTACTTGATGTTGCTCATGAATTCGATTATGCTTCCGCTTAATGTTTTGTAGAAGTAGAAAAAGTATTATGCTTTAGGACATTGCATATATCAGTTTGTTCTACAGGCGAAATTTCTACAGTAACCAAGAGCTACTTTCTTTCTATGATGACCGCTACATTCATGTAGACTTTTATTTCAGCTATCCTTTCAAGCTTCTATAATGATGTCATGAGCTCTTGCATCAACTGTATGCTTCTAGTATGATGTCATCTTCTATGATGCATCCTATCATACATACAATTATAGCTATTATTTACAAAACTGAAAAGAACTTAGTGAAGGAGATTATCTCAGTCATAGTAGAGATCTCTCACTTCCTCATTCTTTGATTTCTTCTTCTCAGGTTCTTCCACTTCTTCAGTGATATGGGCTTCTTCGGTTCCTCTTTTTTTGTTGTCCTCCTTGAGTTTAGGGAATTTTTTCTTATGGTGCCCATATTCATGACAACCATAGCATTGAATCTTTGACATATCCTTTTTTTTCTTAGGACCAAACCTTCCAAACTTTCCTTTCCTCATAGCCATAACAGCAAATGCTTGAACTTGCTTGTTTGATCCTACATCGCTTTTTGCCTTCAACCTAGTTTCTTCAATCTTACACAATGACCAAAGTTCACTAAATGGGTTAGCTTCCTTCTCTCCATAGATGCTTGATGTAAAGTTGCCCCATTCCTCTGGTAGTGCATTGAGCACTATGGTGGTCATTTCTTTATCAGACATTATTTCTTTCAAATCTTGTAGTTGGTCTCTTATTTTTGATACCCTCATAAAGTACGAGGCTATTCCATCTTCCTTTGGGATCTTCATTTTGTATATTTTGTTTCTCAAATATATCACTTCTCCAACAATACTTACGAAGAACAATTCTACTACCATTTTGTATATTTCTTTTGATATCTCTAACTTTTCTACATGAGAAATGAGGGGATCTTTGATGGATTCTATGAGCATTCTTTGAGCCCTTATTTCCCCTTTCATATACTTTGCTATAGCTTGAGCTTCTTCCTTTGGAGTCTTAGTGATTGATCCCTTAACATGTTCAACAACTTCCTATTATATGAGGATCAAATCTATCCTCTTCTTCCATGCAAGAAATTTTGTTGACCCAACCAATGAAGTCATCTTGATAGCAGTTCCAGTCATAAATATAAAGGTACTAGTCAAGTGAAGATTCTTCTTGATGAAAATATATTCAACTTGATGCCTTCTTCACTTTAATGATGATGTTGATAATAAAAGATGCCTTCCTTCAAAAGTGATCCTTCAAGGAGAGGGAGATCACCTTTATTCCTTGATGATGATGACAATTCCTCTTCTTGCTTCCCTTGGTTGTATAGACTTCAAGATGTTTCAATGAGTAGTCCTTATTTAAGTGGAAGTTTATGATGATGTGAGCTTCTCAATACTGCTTCAAGCATATAACCCTTCTTTGGAAGAACTAGGGTTTTTAAGTTTTCTTTCTTTGAGATGCGATGATCCTTTAGATGAATGATCTTTATTGATGATTGATGCTCTTGATGATATTCTAGTGCTTCGACCCTTGAATGTACTTATTTAAGTTGCCTTTCATTGTATTGTCACCTTAGCTCTAATACCATGTTGAGAAATCTAAGGGCGGCTAGATTAGGTGATTTCTCTTTCTTTTGATAATTGCTTGTGATATATTTTTATTTAACTTTATTAGATTCTTCTTTCACTTGTTTATTATTAGTGTCATATTCATAAAATATCTACCAAACCATAAAGAACAATAACGAGACAAAAAATAAGGTGATCAGTCAAGGCCAAAACCTCTCCAATTGAGAGGAAAATCCACAAGAATTCTTCTCTTATAGAACTTCAATTGATGAATTCCAAGACCTATGACCCTTGACCAAGACCCTCCACTACCAAGTCAAATCTTTCATGCTTTCTAGCAACCTTGACCTCATCAACTTATGAAATTTTTATTCCTAGTATATTCTTCTGCAATTTCGACCTGTCCAACAGAGTCTTCGGCAACTTCAACCTGCCCAACAGATTCTTCTGCAACTTCGATCTACCCAACAAATTCTTTTGTAACTTCGACCTGCCAAGCAAATCCTTCTGTATAAATACTATCCCTTGCACATGTGGAAAATAATGGTAAATTCTTCTCCTTTACTTTTCGCTTGAGTTGATTCTCTCTCCTAGAAAACTCGACTTGCAAGGTGTACTTCTTGATTGCCTAACTTGACTTCTTGCAACTCGACCTTTATTTTTGCAATAGATGCCCTAGTTCCTTCGCACGTGTGGAGAGTAATTGCCCAAAACAAATCCATAAATCTCACTTTTATTTTCTTTTCTTTGTCCTTCCTTTGTTCGCACTTATTTCTATTTCTTGATCGAACTTGAGAGAGGTGAGTGAGTGTCCAAAGCGAGGTCAAAGTCTCTCTTATATATAGGATTTATGCTAGGTCGAATTGCACCGTTTAGGCTTACTTGTCCACTTGAGAAGGCTGACTTGATCTTTGCAACATGATGAGGTCTTAGAGGGTCTTTTGACTCAAATAAATCTTTCTTTACAATATGTAACATTCCCAAATGAGTTTTTCATACATGACAATGACTTTCTTGATTTGTAGACTCAATGATAAGCCCTAGAATCTCTCAATGGGAGCTTGACCTAAAAATAAATTTCCTTTGAGCATGAAACCCATGCCTCAAGAATAACAATAATGAATTTATTTTTCTCTTTTCATTAAATACATAAAAGCATGATTACATATGTCATTATGTAGATCAAACCTAGTTACATATTTCAACAATGGAGAGGCGTTGAGATCTTGAAAATTGAAAGGAGAAATGTTGTATCGAGTGCCTGAGAATTCTTCAAGATAATGAAGGCCACTTGTGAATGTGTTGTATCAACCTGCAAACTAGTGTGTTTGAGTTCTCTTGAGAAGTAGAAATCTTAAATATTGTCTTTTCTTTCCTTGAGGGAAGTGACCTTCACTGTATTTGTCGCCATTCTTCTTGGTTTTTTTCTCCACTTAGTTTTGACAAATAGTTACTTTTCTTTAAAATAACTACAACGTTGCAATGTACAAAATTATTAAAACATATGTGAACGATTTTTTGACAAGCCACTCCATAGGTCCATCACCATAATGACCCTTTCTAAATCCTTTAGAGATGTTGACAAATGCACACCACTTAAAGCAAGAAAATAGTGTTTTATGTTGATTTCAGTTTGTTTTTTGTGTTATTGTCTTTAGATGATGCATACAAATTGATCTTAAAAGTAATTTTAGAGATGCCTTCCCCGTACACACTTGTCCATATTTGTTCACTTATAAGTTGGGTGTTATTCAACAATTTCTTGATATGTATGCTTTTCAATGCTAAATTCCTACCCCTTATTTGTTCTTTTTAAGAAAGATATCTTATTTGAGTAAAAGATGAAGATGGATAAAGATGAGATTTAATAATTAAAATAATTATTTATCTCATTTGCGATCTTGCCATAAAGAATTTTATGGGAATCATATTAGTGAAAAAATATGATAAAGATAGAGAGCAAACTATTTATTGACATTATTATATCCTACTTCATTGTAATTGAAGTATTTACCTATTGAGATGGTGTTTAGCATTATATTTTTGGACAAAAAAACATTACCATTATATGATATGAATAAAAAAAGTTTATGCATTTTGTAGTATTTACTTAATAAGTCAATCTCACTAGTTAAATTGATAAATAGATAATATTCCTTTAAGAGTTTCACGTTGAGATAATAAATTGCAAGTGAATCTACGGTATCTTATGGCTAAGTAATTTACAGATGTTTTGTTTTTGAATGAACAACAAGGGAGCCACTGCCGTGGCGGTAGTCCCTGCCGGGGTCTGCCATAACAACAGAATACAAAGGCTCTGTGCAGACACTGACAAGATTAGGGGAGGTTTGGAGAGGCATCATAATTGAAGAGAGTTTTACATAAGTGGTGCACCAATTCAGCTGTCAAAATATACGAAGTATTGCCTCCAATTGCTGTTAGGTTGCAACTCCAAAATATTTCAAGGAAAAAAGATTCCTCCTATTCAGTATGAGAGTATGGCTATACTATATGGTTCTACACAAAATTCAAGGATCAAGTGACCCAGAGAGGTCATTAAGGACAAGTTAGGAGTAGTGCATGAGCCTACTTCCATAAGGCTTGTCAAGTAGATCCACCATTATGTGATGCTGGAGGTATGATTCATATAAATGATCAACATGTAATATCTTCAAAGGATAGCTTTGGAAAACAGAGCAACAACCTGCCTAAGCTAATTGCCTCAAGACTGCTGTTGATTCTAGCAGCTAAAAAAAGGTGCCCAAAAAATACAGATCTTTGATGATTCACAAATTGTGGTGAATTGGATGAATGGAACAAATTCATTGGATAATTATAAATTTCGGCCTATATTTGAGCAGATTCAACTTGCTCAAGCAGAGTATTTAACACATTATATTTCAACATGTGTACAGACTACAGAGGGAGGAACATGGAAACTGATGGACTCTCAAAAGCTGGATTACACTTGGAAGCAAGAGCTTGGATCAGTCAGAAGAAAGTGGAAGGGCATGTCATGGAATGTCTTCATACACCTTTCAGATAATCATGGGACTGTTTAAATGTGAATATCTATATGTATATTTTTTTATGGGACTATTTATGAACATATACACTTAGAAGCAGGAGCTTATGAACATATACACTTAGAAGCAGGAGCTTGGATCAGTCAGAAGAAAGTGGAAGGGCATGTCATGGAATGTCTTCATACACCTTTCATATAATCATGGGACTATTTAAATGTGGATATATATATATGTATATTTTTTTTATGGGACTATTTATGAACATATATGTATATTTTTTTTATGGGACTATTTATGAACATATCTAGGAGCTAATTTTTTATGAGACAAAACTGGTTTCAAACCTGTGATATTCATATAAGTTAGAATGACTGTGATAGAGTTGTCATATTGACATTTTGGAAGACTCTTTATGAAGCAAGATATCTTCTCAGCCATACTTTTATCACTTCCTATGCTTAAGGATATCTCTGAAATGCAGAAACACATATAGTGAATGTAATTTTGTTTTCATAATAAAATTATTTTTTCTCCCTTAGGAAAATAAGGTAGCCTAACAACATAATCAGAACCAATCTGGTTATAACGCTGTCATATTGACATTTTGGAAGACTCTTTATGAAACAAGATATTGCGGTATTGACCCCATTTAACATCATTGCAATACATCCACTTTGTCATGGATGATAAAAGTACAAAATGGTTATACGGAATGACCCCTTGTCAACTACAAGGCTTACCTGGAGTATGCTACAAATATCTATTTTGAATAGCATAATAATGTTGAGAAGTCATTTGGATGCACAGAAAGAAGAACCAATCTGGTTATAACGCTGTCATGTTGACATTTTGGAAGACTCTTTATGAAACAAGATATTGCGGTATTGACCCCATTTAACATCATTGCAATACATCCACTTTGTCATGGATGATAAAAGTACAAAATGGTTATACGGAATGACCCCTTCTCAACTACAAGGCTTACCTGGAGTATGCTACAAATATGTATTTTGAATAGCAGAATAATGTTGAGAAGTCATTTGGATGCACAGAAAGAAGAAAGAAATGTCTCTAAAGGAAAGCACAGTAAAAGAAACAATTGTGATCCACTGATAATTACGCACAAAAGATTGGAAAAATAAAATGTAACCTTGCAACTTTAATATATTGGTAAATATGAGGGTGTATGGTATATTTTTCCTGATTTTCATGTATGCGTAAAACATATTAGAAATAGATCAACATCGCAGGCAAAGGGATTTTACTATGAACGTTCCTTGGGGAGAAATCACTTATGGAAAGTGATTTCATTCTTGCATATATGGTACGAGGTCAAATAAAAAATACTCTTCCATTTGGAAGGAAACAATGATGGTACTTTTTGACTAACCAATAATATACACTAAGCAAATCTCCTACAGTCATTAAAGGTCAAAGTGCAAACTAGAACAGGTGATGAAACTTATTTGGTTATACCACTCATCTATCAACTGGTCAAAGTGCAAACTAGAAGAGGTGATGAAACTTATTTGGTTATACCACTCATCTGTCAACTGTTAGTTCCATTCTAAAATATAAATAATATATCATTGTAAAGAGCATTGGCACTTGGGAATCAAGTTTTTTAGAACTATAATGTTACCATGAAATATGATTTTCCAAAAGGAGGACTGGACATCTCCCACTAGAAGCATAATATAAGTGAATTTGACATGAAAGTGCCAGTACCTCAATAATCAAAAGTGCAGCAGGAAACTGGAAAAAGAAAAATGTACTTAAAAACAAATACATATTAAACAGAACTCCAGATAAAAATTGAGTTTAACTAAAAGTAAAGCGTTCAACTGCACCCTCCATAAATGATCTATAAATACAATAACAAGTTGGGTGTATCTCACATGTGGCGGAGAAATAATAATATATTGCTATAATATATGAAAAAAAGGTCCTAGAATTAAATAACCTAGTAGCATGAGGTTCACATATATGCAACACAATTCTTGTATAAAAATAAACCCAAGTTTCATACCCAGTAATAGGTGGCATTTGCAAACTGGTAACCGTTAGAACAGTCATTGTGGAATGAAGAATCTGAGTCCCAAAGGCAGAAGTCAATTCCAACCAAAAGCATAAAATCAGGCAGTATAACTATTATTATTTTTCAGTTGTTTTCCCTCATGTGTAAAGCAAAGGTTTAGTAAAGCCGAATATAAACCAAAGTGTGACAACTGTGCCAGCACTGTTTCAAATATTCGTGATGTTGTATTTGAGCAGAAAAAGGTATATGACTTGACCTATAATCACACGCATTCTCTTAAGAACACTGGCAATGCCAAAGACCAATCTACTCAAAGAAGCACACAGTGGAAGTAATATGACAGAGAAATTTACTCCCAATATAACTGGAGTGCCATTGGATTACCCGCATAATAGACTTGAAAATAAGTTTGTCACAAAATTGGATACTGCAGATTAATATAGATTGTAGACTTGCCTAGAATAACTTTCACCACATGAAGATGGCTAAAAATAGCCAATGGACAGTAGACTAAACCCCGTATCTCACCACCTGTGCAGTAGAAATCCTTTTGGCAACCAAACTCTCAGAAAACCTCAGCTAAGGACATTTGTGATAGGAAACCCAACAATGCTAGACAAAACGTGTCCAAACTGATATAGCAATGAAATTTACCAATCAGAGCTTGCCAGTTTTAATTTTAAGGGCTGGTGTAAATATGTCACCGTATACGTTAATGGGAAAGAACAACATTAGGGTCATTTGTAGCTGTAGACTTACTTATTTGTAGGGTCTTGAGAAGAGGAAACCCTCATCTAGTAATGAAGAAATGACTGACACTCTAGTAATTGGAACATGAAATATAATTATAAGAATAAATCATTGAAGCGAAATTTTTACACCTGAGTCCGCTGCCTGGGTTAGTCTGCTCCCTGGGTTAGTCGGAGGCCAAGCTATTTCAGCAGCCTCCACAGTAGTCCCAGATCGGAGACCAGTTCTAGAAGCAGAGATAAGCCTCTAAATCGGTAAAGGAAGAATAAAAAAAAATTAAATAGTGCATCGTTAAGAAACAGTTAATTAATAACTAATCTTTCCTACAAAGGAAATGAAACAATAAAGAAAACAAAATATATATATATGAGCAAATTTTAGATGGCATCTTTCCTTAAAAAAAAAGAAAACAATGTGTAATATTTACACAGCTCATAGATGTGATTACTGAAAGTAAAGATTTCTGTCTACATTTAGAACCTTAGAAATGATAAGTAATTAGAAGACCTGTTATTACCCAGAAATGGAAAACTCACGGAAGAATCCGCAATAGAATATGGGACAGCGGGATTAAACAATTACAAAGATTGACAGAAGCTAAATTTCACCCTTCCTGTAGGGCTGCGGAAAATTCAGGCTACAAGCGTAAGGCAAGAATTTAAAACATGTCACCTTAATTTTTAAGCAAACCATTATCACAATACTGGCATCTTATCTTGAAGCGTGAAAATTAGCAGAATGCAATGATTCCCATAAAAATACAGAAACATTAATTGCATATTACATGAGCCCATAAAATACAGACATTGTTTGCATAATAAAACGAGGGTTCAATATACAGGAGTTCAACCCCAAAAATACATACAAACTGGATTTTCGCTCGGAAAAGACCATAACCTGTAATAGGGAGAAAAACCCTTATACTTAAAAGCTTAAAGCAGAGTACACATAAATTTAACAAATCATCCGGCACAGAGAAGAGGGTCCGAGAATGACCCAAACACTTATATACCAACAATGACATTTTTTTAACTGAAGACAAAGGAACTCTCTTAACACTGGTAGGGGTAACTTAGCCAAAAACCAACTTGGCAGACCCTACAGTTGGATCGTTGTCAAAATCCAACACTGTCCACCATTGCAACCCATGAGGAGTGCAGTTGAGCTTCCTGCCACAAAGAGTAATACGGGTTAAATGTTGCATGAAAGAGAAATCAATAGTAAATGTGTAATCTTAAAACCACGGCAAATAAAACCCTTACCAGACTCTTTTGTGAGGATGGTAGCTTCCAAAGAAGGCACTGTGTCATGCAAACGAAGCACTAACCCATCAAATTCATGGTCGCCCTTCATGGGTAAGCCAGAGACACTGCACAATGGGAAGAGGAATCGAGGATAACCCTTCGCAAAGGATAACTCAGGGTTAGCACTAAGAGCGACATCGACCATTAAGAAAACTTGAAGGGGGACCACTAAATTAGCACCTGTGGAAGGTTGTATCAATAATCATCTTAAACTACAATTGCATGAGGCGAAGGTGTGAGGGAGTTGCAGAGCTCCCCTCTCGACCCAACATAGCAACAAATGCCTATTCTAACCGTTTCACCCTCCAACAATTACCCTAATTGTGCACTGGAGAACCTGAGCCATCAGATCCGCTCTGAACTTACTCCTGACTCTGGACAAGGCATTTGTAGACCACCGTGCCTCTGCATAAGCAAACAACTGGCACTTGTAGGATGCAGGACACTGCATGCATGACATGACACAGGGAGAACAGGTAGCAAAAATCAGCAAAAACTTAGGACAAACTAAGTGGTGCTTTTGATAAAATGTTTATTTCTGAAAATTTTGGATAACAAAAGCTTTTCATCTTGAAAACTTTGGATATCTTATTTTTACCCCTAACATAATGTCTTGAAAGCTGCGAAGCACGCAATAAGACCCCCAACTTTGTTGTCCAATAAAAAATTACATAATAAATTTTATATTATTTTGTAATATGAAAACTTTGGTTAAAGTTGTGATGTACAGCAATATTTTTTGGTCAAACAAGAGATTAATACGCCGTCAACCCACAATCGATCGCTAAGAGTCCCAAGCAGGGACTAATAAGAGGATTTGCATGGTCATGTACTTACGAAAATCAACGTGTTACAAAGTAGTAGTCTATTATAGCTTGATATCACAAGGGTGCTTATGATAAAGAAGTTTCTTCCATATTGTTTCTTAGGGAATATATATATATTATATATATATATATATATATTATATATATATATTTATATATATATAAGTGTGCCAATATTGATGAAGCTTTGTATAGATTTTATTAATCTTCTCATGTGACATTTTTATGTGATGAAATTACTCTTGTTTTCCAAAAGTGTTGTACAAAAACATATTATGTTGTACGATGTGCTTTTGGGATGAGTTGGTGTCATAAAACTTATAACATGCAAAAATGGTGTATGGGGCAAATCTAGGTGGTATCATTTCAAAATATATTTAAACATTCTTTCATATGAATATATAGAAAAATATGAGAAAGAGAGAATATTTTCATCAAATTGTATTGATCTTTATTTCTACTTATTATCTTTGCCGCACGCAGGGTATAATGTATTTTTAAGTTGATCTTTGAATTAATTTATTGTTGACCAATTTTTTTTAAAGAATATGTAAAGTGAACATTAGACAATAAAAATATTTTTTTTAATTATTAAAGTTTATTTATTTAAGTTTTGCTTGGTGCAAAAGAGCTAGAGTCTTATTTTGTAATCATTATTTAACCTTTAACGTTATGAATTTGTCACATTAATCGTAATTACAACAAAGAGACCTCGAGGTTTACCATCCATCAATTTTCTCTGCTAAAACCAAGAATGCCAAATTGTGAGACATGTTGTAGTTGGCATGACTAAGGATGAGAATCGTCATAAGTGTCATTCTTAAATTTCCTCCTCTGCTAAAACCAAGAAGCCTAGATTGTGAGACACGTTGTAGTTGGCAAGACCAAGGACGACAATCGTCATAAATTGCAAGGGTATAGTGTATATCTTTTCCCTAATCCCAATTTTTTATACTTCATTTATTCTAAATACTCATTGCATGATATAAACATTGTTGTTATTTTATTGACTTAGATGGGGGAATCCGAGGGTTCACTTTCAACAAGGTGATATTGTGCTGCAACAACTAATGATTCGCTAAACTCGTTCACAAAATTATTTCCTTTCTACTTTTGAAAGTTCCATTTATGCAACTATGCCTCGCATATATTTGGAACAAAAAGTATGGAGTGGAATTAGTTTTTTTCATATGTTTGGAATGTAGGACATATTAGTACAACTTAAGAATTTTTTTATATGTGGTAGTGGACTACATCCAAGCAGACGAGGCTTTTGAAATGGAGGATACTTTGAAAGTTGACTTTGGCGAATGAAGGCAATAGGGTTTGGTTGGGTTTGAAATATGACGTTGGATTTTGATAGCCTCATATATTATTTTGGTGTCTAGCTTGGTCTTGACCTTAAAATTAGATAGTCTCATACACCAATATGGTGTAATTAAGTTTGTTTCAAATTATTGATATGCTTTCCATTTAAATTTAATTCTTGTTAATAATTAAATATATTAATATTTTACCTTTAAAATAGACATAGAAACTTTTTAGTTTAATATAAAATCTAAAAATACCATATCTACAATTAATTATATAATATGAATATGGTATATTTATAATTTGTTCATGCATCTAAACAATAATTTATTAATGAATTCTGTAATTGTATTATCTCGGACAGATATAACGTAAATAGGTTGACCCTTAAATTAATTTATTGTTAACCAATTTTTTTTAAACAATATGTAAAGTCAATATTAGACAATAAAAATAATTTTACTTTTAATTATTAAATTTTATTTATTTAAATTTTGATTAGTGCAAAGGAGGTGAAGTCTTATTTTGTAATCATTATTTCACCTTTAACATTATGAACTTGTCACATCAATCCAAATTACCTTGGGATCCTCCGATTGCGTGTGTGATATGACATGCTTTGCCTCCGGATCCTTGTTTTAAGTTTTTTTCAAAACGCCCCTTTTAATATAAAATTAGATATCATGATTTTTA